>CAJVPI010000340.1:0-34461 GCA_910592345.1 Paraglomus brasilianum
GCCTGGAAAATTTAAGGAGTTATTATTATGTACGTTTAGGTAATACAACCGTTCGGATACTTATGTCCGCTTGTGTAACTCTTGGATTTATGTAAGGTATAATCATGTACGTATGCAACTGGAGCCTACTTATACTAATCTTTTTTCTGAAGAATAAACTTTCTTTGCTTTACTCATTGTATATAATAACCTGCATGTCACCTGTTGTATTGCCCATATGTCCAATGTGTTACAGAATTTTTTACACGTAACATAAAAATGTCTAGCGCGTTATGCTATGCATGCTACAAAACAGCTTGTTTTGGGCTATATTTAGCAGTGCCATCATTACAACAACTTTTGAAAAGAAGCACAATTACAATGTCAGACTTTATTACAGTTGTGGAACAATGGCATTTGGAATGCCAAACGTATTCCACTCAGCACCATCTATGACAATATTGAAAAGCTGAAGAGACAATGATTCCTGGATTGCCAAAGCCTACCTGCAAGAACATGTTTCAGAGATGCTGGAATGGCTATCCAACAATCTGGACTTAATCCCATCAAAAACATGTATAAAAGAGAATGCCCTGAAATATTGAGGATTTATGATATACGAAGGAGTGACATAACATTTTAGATCAAGTATGCCTGTAAAACTTGCGCGAGCACCACTATTACTATGTGAAAGCCTTTCCAAAATGTTACCAGCTATATCTAATTTCTCAGCCATGTCAGCAATTTTGGATAAATGTTCACTTTGTTGCAATCTGCCCCAATTTAATTGATACAGTACACCTTTAGCGTTCAATCGTAGGTGTAAACAAATAAAGAACGCAAAACTCCAATTTAATTGATACACATGGACATAAGTGTTGTCGATACAACTTATTGAATTATCATATCATAAACGTTCAATTGGGTTTTAAACAGGCCATGAATTGTTAAACCTCATCCTTCTATGGACTAGTTTAAAAAATATTACAAAGCTGGTGGGTATATTAATATAATGTGGATTGTTTTCCAAGTACTGTACATGTTGCTTTAAACAGATAATGTATGCCAAATTTTATGTTGAAATCCTTCAAATGCATACCCGGGATGCTAACGCGATTCAACAAGACAGTGATCCAAACATACAAGTCGTCTTACCAAGGAATTCTTGCCGGAGAATGCTCCAGAAATTATGGACTAACCTTTCAACAAAATTTTGTGGGACTATTAAGACAATGTAGAAAAGCTAATGCTAAAAAATAGAGATGTGAAAACATATTGGAAACACCCATAGTTTGGCGAGAGTCAATGCGGCGACGTTGTGAGCTTATAATTCGGTTGTTTTATATGAAATCTGTTTATGAAAGTTGAGGAGCAATGGCCCACTGTATAAGAATACAACATTTTATTTCTGTTGTTTTGTTGTTAACGGCTCGAGCACATTCGAATAGTAAACCCACTTGCGTATTAATATTGTCCTGCTCTAATAAAGCCTATTCGGATTGTTAGACCTTCCTCCCCAGCATCTATCAGCATCGTAATCGTGTCTACTCCTCCGAACGCAGCCCAACTCTTTGTATTATTAACATTATGGATTATGAGTGGGTTGTTATTGTCTCACTGCGCGTCATAAGCATCAATTACGGCATCTCGGTCTCGGCATTTACTACTATTCCATATTCAAGTTTTCGAATGAGTCAATGTGTGATGCTGATTGTCTTCTTCTTGGTCTGACATCGATCATGAATAATAATTGTATTGAATGTAGACACAAAATTCTATTTGTTACCAGTTCGCAGATGGCTCATTAAAGTTCAGTAATTCATATTCCATGGCCTGCCTAAATACAATTAAACATGAGTTATGTTTCAGAAAAGTATTGCTCCAAAAAATTAGGGGGGACAAAAAAAAGGTTGAAAGTACATATTCTCTTGAGGAACGTCTAAAGTATTACTATTTGTAGGAATTTCGTGTTGTACAATTTGTGGGATTATATCAGCTTATAGAAGGTAAATTGTTTATAATATTCGATGTCATCGAAACGAAAAGAAGGTGATATTGTTATTCTATGGATTAGTCGGATTATCTGGGGGTGGGCAGCAAAGGCTAGATGCACATGTCTCATCCTCTGAGCAAAGTAATAAACAAGCAGACTCGTGAGTTTCCTATTAAAATATAACGAATAAACAGAATCAGCACAATTCAACTCTTAATTTACTGATCACAAAAACTTCCATCACCACGACATTCCTTTTCTTACCATCTCATTATTAACCAACTGTTCGGTTCCCGATTTTAAACTCTTTATGATGATCCCCTTTCCGTCGGGACCGATTTTAACAAACTCGGGTTGAATAGTGGTCGAGTGTATTCCATATGCATGCATTGTTTGGCGTATTTTTGTTGCAATCAACATGTAATCGGCGCCTGGCATCAATAGCACGTGAAGAGAAGCAACCAGTTTATTTTCAGACAACTGCCATATATGAAGTTCGTGAACTGAGATGACTTCACTCATCTGTAGGAATAGAACCATTGAGTTGCTGTATGAACACGAATAGTCGAATAAAAGATACGCAAGTAGAAAAATTAAATATGACGTCTTACGGAGGCAATATCGTCATGCACGCTGTCAATTTGAAGGCCTTTTGGAACACTTTGCAGTAAGATTAGACATGCACTTTTAACTGTTAGAGAATAAAAAAAAAGCCGTTAGAATTATCTTGCTATTTTTATGACATGCAAATTAAGTACACGCATATTTACCTAACGGCAATGCGGATGAGAATATTATGACTGTAATAACCAAACTACACTCACAAAAAGCTGTAAAGTTATTATCAACTACGACAACTTGCTGCAATTTATTAGTCGCATCCATCCACTTGCCTTATAACTGGATCCATGTAGAATCTCCAAGAATAAGTCGTATACTTAATAAACAGGGCAGTTGCAACTACGCCTAAGTTAACCGCAGAGGTTAATTGATCCGTCCGTATAATCACATAATTCTCATGCATAGTTTAAAGCTCAAATTACCAAAATTTCCTAGGAAATCACCAAGAACATGCAAGAATACGCCATGCATATTCAAACTATTGTGCGCATGCTTTTTACCATCCTTGCTGTGACCATGACCATGACTATGACTATGACCATCATCGTGTAAATTATGATCATGTCCATCGATACTAGAATCGAAAGAGGCTTGCTTTTTATCATTATGTTTATGCTCGAGTTCTGTTATTGCTTGTGACTCGTCAGGAACACGGTTTTCTGCTGCTCCTAATTCCGCGTTACCACCATTTTCCGCAGCCGAGGAAGAGGAGGAAGAGGAAGAAGAGGAAAAAGACGAGGAGGGAGAGATGGTATCCGGATCAATTACAGCAGCAGCATTTGCTAATCCTTCAATAACAGATTGACGTCTAGCGGGATTGGCTGCTTCGACAATAGATTGACGCGATCTAGCAGGATGAACAAATATATCAATGGGAGGGGTTGACTCGATGCCCGTGGAATTTTTGGATCCATGATCGTGCGAATGGCCGTGCGAATGACCATGTGAATGGTTGTGTTCTAGATAAATAAGAAATATATCATCATGCGAGACCTCTTGTGAGAATACAGACTTTTGATGTAAACTAACCGTGAAAAAGCAGTAAACCAATTATGTTCGAGGCCAGCCCCGCACTTCCAACAATAAGAACCATATTCGGATCGGTTATTTCTGCAAAAACCATTCAAATCTTAATCATGTGAATAAATATACATGTACAGCGGGACAAACGAAAAACTAACCTCTTGGTTCGAAAAATCTCTCCACTGCGCTAAGGAAAATTGTGAAACACAAAGCAAGCAAGAAGACACCGTTTATAAGCGCACCCAAGATTTCTGCACGTATATAACCATAACTGAGTCGCTTAGGAGATGTCCTACTATTGACAAGCTATAATGATATAATACGGTAACGTTATGTTAATCAAACTTCCTTGCTATGCGGAATATAGACACTCGTTACTTACACGCAAAGCGTATAACGCAACCACTAGACTCATAACATCATTAAGCATGTGAAATGAGTCAGCAACCAGTGCGAGTGAATGTACCGAGTACCCTGCTACTATTTCTAGCAAGAAGAAAGCTGTATCAATGACTAACAGCAGTATAATACGGTGCTGCTTTGAGAGCCCCATTTTGAATATTTTGAATATTCGAACGTAATAAAGCCAAGGACAATATAAAAAAAACTGGGGAAAGGGCTTCAGTAACTTTTATAGATTTGTTCAGACACAAAAGTCTACCTTATATGGGCGGATATCTAAAAACCTGTGCCAATATTTAATATCAATATAAATTTGTAAGGTCCGCTGTGTCACAAAACTGATCATCTCGCAGTTGAGCATATTAAATATTAAACATACATGTGGAAGATTATCCGATATCACGCCACAAACAATACACTTACAAATTCAGGGATAAGATTTTGCGACATATTAATGAGCCAAATATGTCATCCTTTGCAAGCAATCAAGAAAGGAAAGCAACTACGCTTTTAGCTGACACTAATGTTAATATTAAGGGCAAGAAAGAGAATTATGTGGATTTTCGAATTTCTTGCGAAACATCATGACGATATTCCCACGACCATTAATCCCACAATAGTTTATTAGCAAAGTTATTATTATTATAAATTAAGGAGTTCAACAAACGTATTGATAGTATCGCCATTGTATAGTTAGACTGCTTACGTGTGAATGTAATATGCAAGCACATTTTGCATATAGCAACGTGGTTAAACTGGATTGTAACATATCAATAGTACTATTTCTCCGGAGAGAATCAAGGCTCCATCAAGCAATGCCCGGAGGAAGATTCCCCGAGCGCCATTTTCATTACAGTTCCACAATTTCGGCGCTTGTACATCCTATTTTTGAAGTATAGGCCTCATTTTGGGTAATAACACGGACCCCTAATTCTTCTGCTTTAGCCACCAGGCGTTGGCGAAATTGATAGTGGCGGTTTTTTGTGTTATCCTTCTTGTTTTTCGATTTACCATTTCGACACCTCGGATGATAATGGCATCAAATTCGCGAGTAAAAAATGCGACACTCTTTTTATGATCTTCGCTTTGCAGGTGTTTGATTTTTCGTCGCATCCGAAGGATTGCCTTATCAAGTCGCAAGGCCTACGTTTTGAACTAGAGGCAGCCAGCTTGTCCTTTATAGAAAGAAGATTATCCATATGCTTGTATAGGCGAATAATTCGTCCAATGTCGTATTGGTCATTTTACCTACACCTTTAGTGGGAGAGTACCATGTGAAGGGTGTACGAACGCCGGGTCGATGGAAACTGCATGAATAGAACTATCCGCTTGGGTTTCGCGGAGTTGGTTTTGCGTCTCGTAAATTTCCATTCATTAGTTTTGCGAATATAGGTGATCTTGCAATCGGACGTTATTCTGTGAGGAATGGGCCACTTATTATCATGAGAAAGGGTGGGTGGTAGAGTGTTTGGATGTAGGATTGATGTGTGGATGCATAAGGCCTTTTTTTTTCCTGAAATGAAGCGGCCACAAATCGCGTTTGTCGTCCAGAGTGATAACAGGCTTATGACGGACGGAATGCGAAAAGCATTGATGGATTATGGAGTTTTGCGTTCTTTTATTAGTAGATGGATTATGGAGATGGGTGATATAGAAACGGTTCCGCGTGGATTTTGAAAAATTCTGCGCACGAATTATTATCTTGTCCCTAAAATAAATAATAAACAATCATACCTAATCGCCTCATCGATAATTTTTGCAGGCGCTTTGCCATGTGTACCTTGAAGCAGCATTCAGTTCGCACGAATTTGCGCTCACCCCATACGCATGATTTTTGAAGTCTCTTGTCCTCATTCTCGTTAACGTCTTTTTCCTACACGAACATCCGTGTAAAGCTTAAGCTTATCCAAACCCGTCGTGATGGACCGATATGCGAATCTTTGGTATAAAAATGGCGGTATCGACTCCAGCGGACAACTGCATTATGACAAGCCCATCCACCGTTTCAATAGCTGCTTTTGAAGGTGATTTGGATATACTTTGATTGGCAGCGTACGATGGAGAGCTTCCAAGTGTTATCGTTTGTTGCGTGCTGCTTGTCCTTATCTTGCACTTTTTTCCTTGTTTGGGGTTCTCGTCGGGCGACTCTTCTTCCTTGATTGATTGCAAGGATATCTTGGGAAAGTTCGTGCTCGGAGAAGGTCGGTCACAATGGATAACCACAATTTCTGAGACCATGCCGCGACTTTTCCGTTCTAATAAGGTCTTAAGCTTGTAGGTTAGGGAGCTGAGGACCTCCTTTTGCTTAAACCCTTTTTTGGTGGGTTTGGCGGCGGCGGTGGTGGTTGTTAGCATTGAAGAGAGTTTATGTGTTTACGATTTTGATTTTTCAAATAAGCAAAATATTGCAATGGTTAAAGAATTTGGTGGATATTTAATAATGTCTTTAAATATTTTTGTATTTGAGTGGCGGAACCGAAAACGCGCATGAAACATGCAATATTATATGGAACCTACGCGCATGAAACATGCAATCTCATATGGAGCCTGTGCTTGCATTGAATTCTACGAAAACGGTTCTGAAGCTTTGACTACGAGCATACAACTCTCTCGGCAATACCCAAGGCAAATCCGTCCGAGTGAGAAATGATTACGCCGACCATAAAGGCTCCAAAGGTACAGTGCGTTTGGAATCAAATGCATAAACTTTATTTCCTTCCAAAATGCGCGTCTAATCAAAACAGTCAACTAATACGTTTTGTGCGTTCTAGGTACGACATAAACTTGCATTTTAAGTTATAAATGTACTTTTGGTGAGAAAGGGATTTAAAATACTGCAGTGTAGAGCCTCACTACCATTAAATAATCGTATTTATACTTTTGCATTGATAGTGCAGCTTTGTTTGCTAAACATCATAACATTGGTGCGAATTATAGTAAATTGGTAGAACAAGAGGTCAGAGCGCCAGCCTTAATTGCATTACTGATGATTGTAATGTTGCTTGATCAGGCAAAATACACGCCTCATTTGCCGACTTCAGATCAATTGAATATAAAATAACTTCACAATTAGGAAGGCAATCCTGTGGGTCTTTTTCACATAAAACACATGCTTGTAAACGTTTTTATAACATTCTTTTAATAGTTCTAGATAAATATGTTCAAAAAGTATGAACTAATTTCAACAAAGATATCCATAGACTATATAGATACACATAGACTACAAAGAGACATTGGTAGGAAGACTTTCAATCTTTCTTCCTAAGAATACAAGCTAAAAATAAGAACACGACCAACAATTACCTATTACCAACTAGTAAAAAAAATCCTTTTATGGCATCGATGATTTACAGATGATCAAGAATGTTATATAAATTCCTTTCCACTGAAATCTCGAAGTCTGCATTAACGATAATTCTTAGCACACCATTCTTATCAAATCACGTGCCTATTCATATTATCGCGCCCCCCCTTTAAAACAGTGTATTTCCTACCACTTCCACTAAATTACTGTCTGTCGCTCAACAAGTACTCAATAGCAGCATTAACATTTCCCCCACAAGCCAATAAAGCCCTGATGTTCCTCTGCGCATCCCAGAAACCCATTTCATTCAACTGTTGTAACTGCACTTGGTACCTCTCCTCCGGAGGTTGTTGTGGTTGTTGATTGAAAGTACCACCACCGCCACCACCAAGACCCCATAATAATTGTTCCAGAGGATTTCGTGTGTTTGTAGTGTTGGCCGCATTGTTACCGGTTGGATTAGCTACTGCTGGATTGAAAAGATTGAGAAAGGGGTTTGGTGCTGCTGTCGGATTTGAGGTATTCGTTGTATTAGTCGACGCTGCATTAGTGGAGTCACTCGGCGTATTTGTCGTCCCGGTATTTGCGCTCGCATTAAATCCAGGGTTCGCCCCAGGTGCACCTTGAGTCCCTAATCCGCCCATAACATTGGCAAAGTCCGTCGGAGGTGTCATCATCGTCGCGTACATCTCCGTCATACGCCTAATAAAGTCTGGATTCGCCATCATTGATTGTAGTGCTGGATTCTGCATTGCTGCCCTCACTTGTGAACCCATATCTGCCAGTTGCGGATTTGATGCTATCACAGCGTCTAAAACAGCTGGATCGGACATCATTTGGGTGAGTTGCTGTAAAAATGCCGGATTATTAAACAAGTCTCCGAATGGCAATGGAGCGCCGGTGGCACTAGGAGCCGTCGTGTTTGTAAATGGGGGCGTCCCAAAGGGAGCGCCTAGATTTGCAAATGGATTGAACATAGGCTGAGCATTTTGTGGTGGCGGGGCAGATTGTTGTTGAGAGCTATTATTATTGCTTGATTGTTGGGATGAAGATGAACCTGTGAGTAAAAAAGAACGGTTATGAAAATCAATTAGCGATGACTTTAAGCGATAGAACTTGAAGCGTGGAAGTGGTGGTCATACAATACTATGACAGGAAAATTTTCGGATCTATCCGATTTATTTCCGCTGCGCAGTTTCTACTCCAATTCATTATCTACCCAGAAATTGAACCACCTTCTCTTCTTATAAACCATGTATGCACAATTGACTCTCTAATACCCTATTGCTCCTCCAGATCACTAATTTTCCAAGTCCGCACATACCACCAGGTGGTGCTCCTCGAACCATGTGAACAGTATGTCCGTCAGCGATCTTGTAAGTCTCCAAATTATCAGTGTCCTTCAGTACTCGCCCAGAGTAAATTAACCTCTGTCTCTCTGGAGGAGTATCACAGTTCTCTGCAATTGCTTTCTTGAAGTCAAGAACCGTCTTGGAAGTGTCTATAGTGACGGAATATTTGGTGTCGTTTGCACATTTGACAGTAACTGTAATGTCGGGCATCGTCAAGAGTTGGTAAGCAGTTTCAAGTATTGCGTAAGTTAATTTTGCGTGCGTGTGAATTAGGTAGGTCATGTGAATAAATTACACATTCCGTTAGGCCATGATTAAATCATCTGACTGTAGTCACGTCATTGATAAGCTTAGATATGGGAGTAGTTTCAAGATTATTTGAAAATTTCACTAAAACAACCCACTCCGTTAAATAATTATCGGCAGAGAGAAAAAACCCGATCTACTGATATCTGTTTCACCTATAAAGACACTGGTTTGGCTACATTGTTTCATTTAGTTTAATCTTAGGTTGTTCCCACTCGACACACTCTCTCTTTCCAAACGTGAATTGTCAAGGAACTAACCTGTCTTTCGTATGAGTTCGCGTTTGCTCACCACCCAATTGCTATAAATTGGTGGAAACGACCTACGAACCGATTTGCGAGGTTTTGCGCGGAAATAATACGTGTGCGTGAATAACTTGTGTTCTACATCTTGTGCACTGCCAAGTATTTTTAGAGAAACAAGGTTTGGCTTGTATATATACTGTATGAATCGAGAATTCGCGCGCAGAACGAACAGTAATCCATGTCCCGTATCTATTTGATTTCTAAAACGCGATGATTAGAAGTTTGGTTTACAAAGATAAGAGCCTTTATAATTCCAGTCTCTTGCATTAGTTATAGTTTATTAATCGGAAGGTGACTCGAGTTTATCGCTATACTGGTACATATTTAATAAGAATAATATATCGTATTTTATCGCCTGGTAGTTGCTACGCTTCGTACTGGATAATTCAATGTCCAGAGAATATGTCTAATTATTTTATGGAATATCTTGGATCTTACGTCAAATCGAGATAACGTATCCTCTAGTTCTTGAATATTGCTATTACATAATCCATACTTTCCACAAGTTCGCACCAATAACGAGTTTCTGCTAGATTAAGGCTGACGTCCTTAAAACTTTACTACCTGGTAAACAAACACTTGGATGTCATTTTTTAAAGTGCAACTCCGATTACGGTTGCGGTAACAAGCTCTCAAATGTCTTCGTTTTGTGATGTTCAGACCGTCATTTCAATATAGCTTGTGCCATTTCCCGTTAAACACTCGACACGTCTTGTCTCCAACCAGAAAACTGAACAATCATTAGTTTCCTTCATGTGCTTACTAATGATGCGCCACTAAGTCAAAAGTTGTCACAAAATATCTTCGGGAAGAACGAGCCTAATCTGACTCTAAGCCTTTTTTATTTCCTAAATCAAAAGAGCTTAGTGAAAAGCGGTTGAAAGAATTCAACACTTCACCTATACTATAAATCAATAACTGATAGTATGCCATAAAAAGAATATTTCAGAGTTAATGTAGAAAGCCAAGACAATGTAGAGAGCTTAAATGGTAATATTATGAAGGAATGGCAGAATTAAATAATCTTGTGTCAAACCTTTTTTTTTTTTGAAGAACGTTGATTTATCTTCATAATATATTATCACAATATCACGTGGGTCATTTTCAATGTATGGATCGATTTACATTGCTGCCAACTTGTTGGTTCGAATATAGTTTGCTTGTAGACATGACGAGGATGTATGCGAAGAGTTAATATGGAAAAGTTCCTTAGGAAGAAAAACGGTTGGGGGTTTAAGAGAGGGATAATTGATTAAGGCTGCTCTGATTTAGCTTTACGTATTAGCTGATTATGATACTAGAGGAGATTGATAGTGAGAGGTAATAACACCAAGAATTGATAGCGGTTCAGGAGATGGAAGAGTGTATTTGTTGGAGGGATAATCGCTATTGAATCACATGATTTCGAGAAAGTTTAGTGCGTGCTCCATTGTATGTAGTCACTTAATTCACCTTGGGAGAATATTACAATTGATATCTCATCCCGATCCAGTTATTAAAACCTAGCTAAGCTGGGACTAAAGATAATTGATACCATATATTGAACGGTCGAATTCCCAACATACTGTGCAAATAACATTGGTTTTGCAACTTAATCCATTAAAATGTAAACTATTGCATGACTATATTTTAGTGCTGAAGCAGCGTCGGTTCATAAATATAGCCCTCACTTCGTTCTATGGTATAATAATACTCAAATTATTTGATTTGTAAATCGGGGGTGTGTTTTTTTCATAATTGATTGTATTGGTGGCCTCCAAAACTGTTTTACAGGGCAGACACCAATATATGACGGACTCGGAGTAGTTCAAGATAAATACCAGCAAGTCCTAAATTCAAACAGTTTTGAGATAAGGATTATCTCTGAGCCGTAGTGCCACAGAATTATGTGTTTTATTATTTCGTGTTACGTTGCATGCTAGCAGAACAAGATTCATTGTTGCTTTTTCGAGGTAATTTTATTATTTCCCTAATCGTTTGTGAAATCTTGGCGTAACTGAATTACCAAGTTTTGATAATGATGGATCAATGACCACTTTTGGAAATTAAAGTCTTATCAGTGTCAAAACGCTGCCCTTTCTTTTTCCCACCGGAAAACGGCTTTCTTCCTCCGAAAAACGGCTTTCTTCGTTCTTGAAATATTATCCAAACCAATTTACTTTAAATTTTATTGCTAAGAAAAATATAGCGTTCTTCCAGCGTAAGATATATAAAGGTTTATCACTGGTCATTGTGTTCGGTGCATAGCGACCGGAGTTTACCAATTATATGCAACTACTCTCTCGACTTGTGATAAGCTTTATGACTTGACTTAATTTATTAATTAGCAACTATACATACTTGTGATACTAGAAAAAGAAAATTGACACTGATGGACGAACGACTACTCCGTCTTCCATTTGAATTTGATGAAAACGATAAGTTGGGCTCATGGGATGTTTTGCTCAGCGAAGATGCAATTAAAGATATGCGACAATTAGAGTCTGCATCTGTAATTAATGCGGTTATAAAAGAGCTCGTGCATATATCATCCGGGGCATGGGATAAACATGGACTCCGAGACGTACAGTCAGACGCGGCTCCTGTCTATGAAGTAAAACTTTTTGACAATCTGACAATTCTGTGGCAAGTTGACTGTGGGTTTTCTGTTCGCAGCAACAGATTCATGCAACTTGTAAAGATTTGGGCTGTTACCGCTAACCAGGAACAGGTTAACAAGAAATCAGAAAATATTTCAATGGTTTATCAGTTCTGTAACGCAGCACATATGCATCGATGCACGGTCCAGCAAGCAGGAAACAGGGGCATTATTTTACCAAAAGTTTTCGATGATGAAGAAGAAATGGTAACCAAGTATACATCAGAAGTTAATATGGATGAAGAAAAACTGCTGGAAGTTCATAAAATGCTTATCACGAATAAATTTACTCCCTTATCAAAGGTAAATGTGCAAAAAATATATTTTATTATACATTATACTATAGCCTAATACAAGCCATACAAACTACCTTGTAGAGTTTGCTCAATTCGCTTGTTATAGGCGGTCTTGAATTCACTTTCCAGATATCAAAAAAGGAGTATGAAATTATTACCAATCCTACATCAGCTATTGTTATTGGGCGGTCGGGTTAGTACGGAATTCTAACTAAAAGATTAAGAGAGATAGCTGACAATATTTGATTAATATCTAGGAACGGGCAAAACAACGTGTATTGTATATAGGCTGATTGCTTCACATTTAGCAAAAAGACTTTACAAGACGCCATCGTGGCATGCCAATGAAGAAAATGTGCGCAGACGTCAGATATTCATTACAGTGAGCACCAATCTATGCTCCCGTGTAAAGGAATATTTCAATCGACTGCAAAAGTCTGTGGACCTTGCCGGGAAAAAATTATCCGAGGCTTTATTTAATGAGTACATAAGGAATAAAGCAGGAAATGCCATCGCAGTCGAGTTGATTAATAACACTATGCTCGAAGAAGCTGACGAAGAAAATGTATTGGGTAACATTCCCAATTCATTTCGTCAACTGACCGATGACCATTTCCCACTGTTTATTACATATGGTAAATTCATGAAAATGCTTCAGGGAACCTATGGCATTGATATTCAGAAGCTGATTCCACGACCAGATTTTAAAGATGAAAATGAGCCAGTTTATCGGGTGCCGTCTTTTCTCAAGAATTCTAAAGCATCTTGGGCACATTTTGTGAATTACAACATTTTCCAGAAAAGGTATTGGCCTCATTTAGGCGATTTATATAGAAACACGCTCGATTGTTCGCTGGTTTATGCCGAATTTTCTGTTATTAAGGTACGTTATAATTCTTAACATGCTATACTCATTAAAACGTTCTATTCCAACGTCTAATCTCCGTCTTTCTTTAATCAAGAGCTCGAATCTTGAGGAAGACTACTTATCAAGAGTAGATTACCGAGAATTCAGCACAAGGAAATACTCAGTTTTTCGCTACAACCGGGATACGGTTTATAATTTATTTTTGCGTTACGAGAAGATGAAGGCACGAAATAATGACTACGATTCGAATGATCGGTAAGATTCGATAATTCAGAATTTTTTATTTAAAGTTTGGGCACATGTTTAAATGACCACGTTTTTTTTGTAGAGCGTTAGCCGTCCTGCGTTGTGCCAGAACGGAGGACCTTGGTGACTTACACATTGACGAAGTGTATATTGACGAATGTCAGGACAACAGCGTCACAGATTTTGCACTAATTTTAAAACTTTTCAACAACGCTGACAACATCTTTGTGGCCGGGGATATAGCGCAGTGTATTGCGCCAGGATCATCTTTTCGATTTCAGGGTAATGCATCGGCACATTAATTCTATCTTGGTCCTAAAAAAAAGGAGGAAAATATAAAACACCTTTATTCATAAGACAACGCTTGTTATATTCCTACTACATATAGATATCAGCTACCTGATGCATAAGTGGGAACGCGAACGGATCCACCAACGCCCGCTCAGTAAAAGAGACCCCAAAAAGTTCGAGCTAAACGTCAACTACCGTTCCCATAATGGCATCCTCCGACTTGCTTCGTCGGTGATTGATCTTATATTGTTTTTCTTTCCCGATGCCATTGACCGATTGTCGAGCGAACATAGTGACGTTTGTGGTCCCAAGCCTGTCATTTACAAAAATTTTCTTCAGGAAAAAACTGATTTATTCAAAATCTTTTGTGCGGGAGAGCGCATTGATGATAAAATCGAATTTGGTGCTGAGCAGGTCATTATCGTGCGTGATGATGAAGCTAAACAGAACTTAAGAGGAAAAATAGGCGATGCGGGTTTAGTAATGACAGTATTTGAGACAAAGGGCATGGAGTTTAATGACGTGCTGTTGTATAATTTCTTTACCGACTCGCCTGCATGTTTGAAAGTAAGATATCTTACATTTTATTTTGACTGCGCTGTGTAGGCACTTTATTAAATTCTTGCTTGTATTAATTTAGTGGCGAGTAGTTCTCTCCGCTTTGGATAACTATGCTGACAGGACTCAGAGTTTTTCTCACGAGAAGCACTATATCCTTTCTTCGGAACTGAAAAACCTTTACGTCGCGATAACCAGAGCCCGGCAGCATGTCTGGATATTTGAAGAAGATCCTGGGCCGATCCATCCAATTCAAAGGTACTGGGAACACCATGAACTGGTGAAGGTTACTTACGACTTGAATGAAATAAGCACTTTAACCACATTGGTTAAGAAAAGCAACTCGTACGATTGGGATCGACAGGGTAAGAATTTTTTTGAACAACAGAAATATGATCAGGTAAGGAATTCTTGAAACGTGCAGTTGCATGCTTTGAAATTAACTGAACAAGACTGAAAGAATGAACGTTTAGGCTATGATATGCTTCCGCAAAGGTGGAAACGAAGAAAGGCATAAATTGGCCGAAGCATATTATCTTCAACAACGTGCCAGGTTGCACATTGATTCTGATAGTGACACCGTCAGGAATAACTTCAAGAAGGCTGCTGAGGCTTTTGATAAGTGCAACAGATGGGCTCAAGAGGCTTTATGTTATCAGGTAGAATATTTATATTGAAAGTTATGCGGTTAATTTCCTGGTCTTTGAGCTTTTAATACTCTGTGAATTGATGTTTATATGAATTCGCAACCAATTCAAGGATGGCGGTATGCATGCAGAAGCTGGTAAAGCTTACTCTAAATGTAAAATGTTTGACCATGCCGCAGACTGTTACTTTCAGGCCAGCATGTGGACTGCAGCGGGAGATTCGTATAAAATGGCGAAAAAATACAGTGATGCTATTGATGCGTATAAAAGGTGTAACCAGTATGAGACCATAATTAATTTGATGAAGAGGTAAGTCGCGCATATTAATGGATACGGTTATTGAAAATCTAATCGGAAACAACTGATGCTTAAACAATTTATTATATTCAAGACATAGGCAAGAAATTAG
Organism: Paraglomus brasilianum; assembly: GCA_910592345.1. Taxonomy (NCBI): domain Eukaryota; kingdom Fungi; phylum Glomeromycota; class Glomeromycetes; order Paraglomerales; family Paraglomeraceae; genus Paraglomus; species Paraglomus brasilianum. Next base: position 15,239 of record CAJVPI010000340.1, read on the forward strand.
TAAGGAGTTACTTCTTGAAAATGTTCATCATGTATACGATCATTATCGTTTGAAGAACGAAAAGATGAAAGAACAAACCCTTGCTATCCTTCCAACGCAGGAAGAGCAGATTGAGTTCCTGAAAACTTATGGATTAAATGATCTTTTGGAATTTTATGAAGGAAAGTGTATGTTCCGCGATGCTGCAAGACTTCATCACTCGATCGGTAAATTAGAAGATGCTGCAGACATGCTTATTCGCACGAAAAGTGATGGAGACGTCTTAGAGGCATTGCAATGCTTGTTGCATCTGTGCAGAGTCAGCATACTAAGAAAGACGATGCCGGATATTATCACAAGCACTAATAATTCACAAGTGCTTCGTGATCTTCTTTCCAAAATAAACAGAATTCAACAGCTTGGATCTCAAAAATTGAAAAGGTCTGAGCAATGGAAGATTCTGACGGAAGAGATAAAGTTATACTCGGCATATTTAGATGGAAACTTTGGGAGAGTTGACCAATGCATACAATTCTTCAGAGAATGTAAAGAATTTATTGCAGAATTTCGTGCGATAAGCATATGGCTGAATTTCCAACTCAATCTTCGGGCTGACTATTGGCGCCAACGGTTACAACATTTGTTGAGGCTAGTTGAATTGATTTCTCCTTTTACCAAGTCAACTCGAAGTGATGAAATTTGCAAGGATTTTGAGCAAATGTTTTGTGTAAGCACAGTGGAAAACCGTCCATCATGGCGCAAAACTCTTTCAGACAGCCTGCTCGCAAACAAATTGAATGATAAAAATGCAGAAAGTGAAGGTGAATGGCATATTTATAAATCAAAAGATGTGCATGGGACAATGTTGCAGTCTCTAGTGGGTTACATTTATCGTCTTATTCGGGAGGTTGACATATCAAGTAAAGATATTCCGGATATAGGTTTTCCTATATGTGACAGAAATAAACTCTGTCAAGGAAACAATTGCCGAAAGCATCACGTATACCCGACGCCAACGAGTCTGTATGGACGCCTATCACTTGCATGTCTTCAGTACACTGTAGTGCGACAATTAGATGTATTGCGCGAGAATAATTGCCTTAATGATGGGCAAGTTCTTGGGTTGCAAAGGAAGTGGACTGAGAAATTAATTACACTTCATATTCGTTATCAGTCACCGCAGACAAGTTGCCCAGAAGTAACGCATTGGGTAATTGACGAACTTTCTGAACACGCACGCAACGGGATTATTGGTATTGCTTATACGAAATGGTTAGGGGTCGATTTCAAGTTCAGTGATTTTGCGAATATGTTAAAATGCATTTTCGTGTTTCAGCAGTTACGGGATAGAAATGGCATTGGAAAGTTCCATGAGGTGGTGTCAAAAACTCCAGACTTGAACAATTTACTATTATTGCCAATTTGTTTCGAATACAAAGGCAGAAAAATAGTTGCAGTTGGAAAGCGACTCTCTTTGTTTATGCAATTTTTCTATTCTAACAAGACTATCCACGCGATAAGAAACGCGACAACATTTATTGACTATGCCATAAGTAATGCTGAAAGCGTAAATATTGTCCAGCTTGACGCGCTTGGTGACCTCGTGTCTCTTATGGAATTCGCGACGTCTTTGGTTTTTGCAGCTCGCCCTGGATATTGCGATTCTTGTCTTCCTCGAAGCTATCTGATTAATTACTACAGAGACAATGCGTACCCATTCTTTCCAAACCAAGGTAACCAATACAACACGGTGAACTATCACAATGCAATCAATAACGCTTTCAACCAAGCTCAACAGCTTTTCCACCTGATCTACAAGTTCCAGCCTTACTCACCGACTGTCGTTCGATTAATACGTCTCCTGGTCCTCATTGGCCTGAACGAATGCACATTCGAGTCACCTGTATTGAAGCTCTTTACAGATATTAGAAACCAATATTCATGTGTGGAGTTTAGGGGCTACGTGATGGCAGATAACATGACATACCTTGCAAGGATTTTGGCAAATGATCTCAAAGCAACAGGCTGCGATTCTCTGGTTATAATTCACAATTCTTGTGGTCCATCACGATTTCGCGGGCTGAATATATATGATGTCAAGATGCTTAGTTATAATTCTGTTGCAGGATTTTATTCTTCTCTGGATAAAATTGTATCACGTGTAGGAAAGACTAGTGTGGTAAATAAATTCTCGCAGCATGCTGACGAAATTAATGAGAGCGATAAATCAATATACACTGCTTGTGAAAATCCTGCAGAGATGGATTTGCCTCAGGCTGATGAGAGCGATAAACCAATATACGCTGCTTGTGAAAATCCTGCAGAGATGGATTCGCCTCAGGCTGATGAAGCTGCCAGAAAAATCCAAGCTTGGTTTCGTCAGGCTCAGAAATCCCGCAAATTATGCTATGATATAATCTTTAATAAGATTTATAACGACATGCTGAGTTTCTGTCAGATTGTCACAAGGGAGAATAATGCACGATCAGTTTACAAATACAATATTCTTTTGAGAGGTCCTGTAGTAGAAGTAATTATGAAGTTGATTAAATTGCGGCGTAGGATACTTACGATCAAGAATGAATTACAGGAGGCAATAAATAATTATTCTTCAGACATCGCTGAGGTCAAAAGATGCCTGGAAGCACAGAAGTTTGTTGACATTAATTTAGCATTTTAATGATTTGTCATTCTATATCCCAAGCTCACCAGAATCTGTTGTCGTTTCTGTAGGTATATTGACTTCTATTACAAGAAAGTTGATCAAAATATGGTATCATTCTTGACAACAAAGAATGTAACAAGGCATAGCCAGGCGGATGTTAAATGGCTGAAACGCCGATTGCAACAATCAAATGATATTGTTAATCAGAGTTTAAATTCACTGGCCGAATGTGAGATAGACCTGTTTCTTTTTTCTTTTAGATATTTATAGAGTTATCACCGGGTCACATGACATTATTTGATTTAACTATTTATTAAGTAACTTTGGGGAATGTAACCATGATCAGAAGCCATTTATTTCTCTTTTCGGGATGGGAGAGGGGATGAAAGCCAAGGGTAAATAAACAGAAATTCCACAGGTTAAAATACAGTATATTGAACATGCGTGTAGTAGTTAAAAATAGAATTGGTAACTCTAAACTCATTTAGAGGAGAGACAAGTAAAAAGGGGGGAGGTCTATTTAAAGCCTTGAGAAAGTATAAATAACATTCAAAATTGTTAAAACTGTTAGAGTATGCCGCAAATACAAAACGCAGGATACTAATACACATACAGATAGGCGACTATGCTTATGAAATGAAAGTTTGTGATTGAATACCTTGCTTGCACAGTTGCATTCGGTCTATGGGGAGAGGGCTTGTTCAATTACAATACGACCAGACGATATTCTCTAATTCAACTCTAACCACGGCCTCGCTACGTGTCCGCGTTACTTTAAGTCGTAGTTCTATTTTGCAAGCGATTCTCTCTCGCGAGAAAGTATTTTAAGTTGCCAATTTCGTTGCCAAATTTGCCACCGATAATAATTTATCAGTTTGTAAACAATTTTGCCTTGATTAACTTATCCTGGATATTTAATATACGGAATGAGTTTTTAATCGATAATTCCGTGATACTTGATTTGACAGTTATATGATCTCCTACTGCAGACTAACCCGGCGATAATTTCTAGCTATTCTTTATATTAGGGTCAACAATCTACGAAAGCATTTCTCCTGATATACAGTGCATGTGTGCCAAGAATAATCCAATTTGCGTCATTTTAAATTTAAAATAAATAAACAGCATTTATTATTATTGCGTTCTTGCACATATTATTGTCACTTTCCAATTTTAAAAAATCTTTCTTAAGATAACTTGCTAAAAAAGTAACTTTTGTTACAATTCGAAAAAGATGATTACTGGTGAAATTTCTAAAGTTTTAGGACATATTTAGAGCTCTACAATTTAATCGAAACTTTGGCAATTACAGTGCGCAAAAAAGTTTTGCGTTCAAATAAACACGATTTCCTTCCGATATCCGCGTCTAGTCTCAAAAAAACATCTAACTCGGTTTATCCTTAGCATGTAACCCTAACAAAAACTCATCAATTTGGTAACTTGCGAGGAGACTTTTTGTAGAAGTCAAGAATGAGCAGTACATACAGTCTGCTTGTTATTATTACTATGTTGGATTTTTACGTTTGCACTCGAAAGATTACTCATTGCCTTGTGTTCACACTTGTCTCGCAGGTATTGGTATGTAAGGATGTATGTTAATATGTGCATGTATGTATTGCAAAATTATATAGTGATTTGTATTAAAGCAGGCAAGCAGTAGTGATTCTGTCACATTTTCATTGACTATGCTCATTTAGCTTCTTTACCCTTCAAGGCCAATTACCTCCCTCTTTTTTCTCTAAAGATCTTTTTCCCTTTCTCAATCTGCACATTTATTTTCTCTTCTTTATTTAAACAAGTAGCTAATAACCTTCTTTTATGTTGTGACAGTTAAATCATAGCAGGCTAATTAATTTAGTTAGTAAGTATAATTTTTAGATAGTAATAGAAGTTTGCTTAGTATAATTTTTTGTCAGTTTCAGTCATACTTGCATAACAAGATCCAAGAATTTATACTAAAGCAAAACCTTTCCATAGTGTTCCACCGCCGTTTGTTTAGTCATTATTTAATCGTCTACAGCACACTTTCTGAGCTGTTTTTGGCTTTCTTATTGACACACGCCAGTCCATATAGAAGCGAGCTTTTGCGCCGTGTAATTACAACTACCAATCGACACGTCATATGACCACTACAGAGAATACAGTATATCATGAATAAGAGTCAAAAGATTAAGTTAAATGGAGGCAACATGTGAATTAAAATTATTTGGTTTTAGAGCAACACTGTCAAATAACCTATAAAGGAGTGGGTAAATCACGTATTCGGATTTATTACTCCTTTGGACATTAACGAATCATCGAGTAAGAAATAAAACAGGCCATAAAACCCGAGGGCATTATTAAAATGACCCTGAATCTTTTTGTTCCCTTTGCCTAGCCCATGTGATGCTACTCAAACATTTGAATTTTAACTCAATTTCGTCACTTCACTATGTTGGTTACATTTTGTAAAAAGGATGTCAGATTGCGCGATCAAGATTTAAGAATTGATTCTCCAAATATGAAAGTTAACCACCATACTGTTTAAAATGTAGTTGTAAAGAGTAAGAGGCCAATTGAGAAACATCTGACCGGTAAAACAGCTAAAGATTAACAAACTGTTAAAACGCTTTGTTTTTTAAACTGTTCCCATCGTTACTCACGAATGGTTTGTCTCGTTTATTTATTAACATTATTTTTTATAATTTTTTCTTATTTTTTATTTTTTATTTATTTTAGTTTTTTTTTGTTTGTAAAGAAAATCGGAAAGGGTGGGGTTTCTTTTCGACAATGAAAAAAATAACAAAGAAAAAAAAACGAAGAAGTATAGTAGAAAAATCAGACCCACCAATCCTTCATCTAATCACTTCAATATAAAAAAAACCCCGCTCAACAAAATTTACAAAATTTCTTTTCTTTTCAAGTTAAAAATAAGACTAAAGATGGTCGTAATATTAAAGTGCATTAAATGGATATAAAAATTTAAGACAAATGCCAAGATTATATCTTACATTGATACTATAAAAAGTGCAGAGCGGAACACATTACGCACATGATATATCTTTCATGCGAGACATATTATACATCAAATGTAGTAACAAAAAAAGGGTAAAAGAAAGAGAAAGAAAAGAAAAAGAAAAAAACATATTAAATATTAAAAACAATTAAATAATAATGTACTACAAATCCTAATGTCCGAGAGTTCATTCTTTAAAGAATTATCTTCCCAGAAGACTATTCCTTCTTTCTTTAAAGAACATATGCTACATTTACTTTGCGGCGTTCTACTAATAATTTATACTAAAAAAATTAATATTTACTTTTGAAAAAGGTTGGGAAAAAAAAAGAAAAACAAACAAACAAAACTATTCATTGCATAAACCATCCATTACTATCTGATCCCAAAAGTAATTCCTGGTTCTGAGAAGCAACAAGCACTGGGTCTATTACAGTTGGTAGATGATGTGGTACATGTAATGGAGTAGATTCAGCAGATGACACTTTCGAATGAGCCGAATGGGCAGCGTTGTACGAGGGCGACGCCTGGGAATGCGTTAGCGATGGTGTAGCTACGGGCGACGTACTGATGCTGATTGGACTAATAGTGCCACTGCCCGACCATATGTTCTGTTGATTTTGATTTATTTGATTGAACAAATAAATTTGATCAGAATCCCAGTAAGTGCTATTAGGGTCTATCGTACCACCGTTCATGTCTATTGATTTGGGGTTGTTGATCGACATTATTGAGTTATATTCAGAGTTAGGAACTGTCATGGGTGGAGTAAGTGGAATGTTTCCCATGGAAGAAGTGAGAAGCGAACTATTCTCATCAAGCGGCGTGTTCATGAAATCGTAGGTCGCATGTCCTGCATCAGTTGTAAACGTGGGCGGCATGCCTTGATCTTCTGGTAAAGCAAACAACGAGCGCTCGTGGAACTGAGGTGCTTGATTTAGCATAGATAAATTAGGCAAACTACTTGAAATCATATGAGCGCCTGTTGCGTGATGATGTGAGCCAGGTATTCCGGTTTGACGGCGGCGCTGCATCTGTCGTCGTTTGACATAATTAAGACCGTTAACCTGATCCATTGCTGGATTAGCACCTTGATTGAACAGGACAGGAATAGCTGACTGACGTGCTTGTTGTGCAGTAAAGGCCACTTCCAGAGCCGTTACTTTGTCACATAGTTCCGTTGCTGCACTGTGTTCAACACAGATTCGGAGAACCCCAAGCGTCCTCAACAAATGGTCGTGAGCTGTTTTAGCGCCCAACACATCTGGAGACGTCATATTCACAAGGTGGATCATTGAAGCGGAAACAAGACAATATACGCCATAATTTCCTCCTCTCAACGGGTATTGAAATACAAGCGGTCCCCATTTCTCGTACACCACTTGTGCGATTTGTGAGATGCTGTTTGCAGCGGCAGAACAGATATTCAAATGGTGGTGGTTTGGTTGTGCTGCTCGATTGAAATTAGTCACGTATGGCCGATGTAACAATATTACGATTGTGTGGTAAAGAATATTAAGGAAACCGGAGAAATGAGATTCAATAGGTTGAACGACTGGGCTAGTAGAAGGATCCGACGGTCGCGTACACTGAAGCCGCTGAGGGAGCGCTGCATACCACGCTTCGAGTGCCTGGTCAAGTGTTTGTAGTTTGGGATTGGAATTCCATGGCTGAAGCGGAGAACCAGAACCAGCTGGAGCAATAACTGTCATTACGCTTGCGAGTATTTTAGCTAGGCGTACAAGATGCACAAAGTTCGTTTGGAGCTCGAATTCTTCCTCGTCGTCGGCATATTCTTCTTTCAACGGTAAATCTATGTCAGCCTGGCTGAGAGATATGACAACATCTCGTCCTACATTGATAAATTGATGGTAAGATAAGTTAGTTCCTTTTTGTATAGAGTTGTATATATAATCCGCTTAGGTAAGCCTGCAGTGATTGCGTAATGCATACCTTGTGCTCCACTCATGAATTGGTCACACAGAAAGCAAACTTGCCACACTCGCTTTCTGGCAATCATGTCTTCGTTAGAGATGGGATAACTGTATTTGTCAAAACTCCTGTTTAAGCCCGGATCTTGTACCATTCGGGTAATAGTTCCAAAGTGTACCCAGCTTCTGTAAAAAAAGCCAGGTCGACGAATTCCCTCCTGGTATTTCAACATAAGGATTAAGGCTTGTATGGTGGACAGCCTTGGTGTGTCAAAGAATTCGTCTTGCAAGTCTGGAGAATGCATAAAGCCCGTGTGAATGTCGTACAAATATGTTGTGTATGCATAGAATGTACATAGAAACATGCGAAAAAATTTAACACGAAACAGGTTAGTACAGAAACGAAAAAAATTGTGCTGGGTTTTGACAAACCAACTGGTTATTTTTAGCTTATCTAAATGATGAGTAATATATTATCCGAATGAGAAAAAAAAGGTATTACCTTTTGCTTTATTATAGTAGGCTAGCCCTGCAGTGTCTGGGTCCATGGGGTCCGTTCGTACGGCTGGGTCTTCACTGAACTTTGATGCTATGGCCAGAACAGCATACAACAGCAATGGCGAAACAGGATTATTGCCATCCTTATTATTCAACCTCCTCAAGAAATTGGCTTTATGCAATACAGGTACATAAGGATGAATATGATGGAAGTACAGTTGAACCAGATTGTTTGTCAACTCTGGGGAAGGCACAGGAGGATTGGAAAAGCCCACAAATGGCAAAGGCGGTTCTGTGAAAACAACCGTATCGGAGAAATCGCAGCGTTTTGGGTCCGTTTTCGATAATTCGGCGTTGTATATATATTGTGCGCGCCCGGTCTGGCATATCTTCACTGTTTCAAGTACGCCTGTCGAAGAGTCAACATAATCGGCGATATTTACTAATTGAGGGTGAGTTAACGTCAAGGCTATAGATGAGAGGTTCGGTCGTGAAGGCAAAACTTTCAAAATAAGTGAGGTGATGGGAGTTTGCTGGCTGGAAAACATAAGGGAAGTATGTATGTACGAGGAAGTAATTGATGGGAGGGGAAGGTGGTGGAAAGAAGGAGGGGGTTTGGGGTTGCCGAAAGGTTTGAAAAAAGAATTGATAAGAGGGATAATAGTAGGCAACGCGTATATATATGTAACGTATATATATGCGTATATGTGTGTATGTATGTACGTATGAATGAATGAATGAACGAACGAACGAATGATTTAGGTATGATTGTAGCTATGTAATGTATACGTATGTATATACGTATGGAGGGAGGGAAGAGGATTTAAATCTTTTGGTGTTCAAACGACACCAATGTAAAGAATTGAATGAAAGCTTCGCCACTCAAACGTCCAATACCACTTCACTCTCTTAACCAACGAATCAAATAGAAGTATACATGACAAGAAATATTTACCTCGTTTTCCTTTAGCGCTGTCTTCTTCGTCTAATTTGTGCAGAATATTTTCAATCCTTTGAGATCGCTCATCCATCTGCTCCTGTTCGGTTTTTGGGTGAGCCCTCTTGACCGCCATGTTGGAGAAAATGCATTCGATTTTGAGTTTTCTGCAACTTGAACAAGGGGTTTGAGTACCGCCTGATCCACCGTCGCATTTGACTTTGCGTCTTCGGCATGACTCGCATGCTCTTGTGACTTTTAAGCGCTTGTAGCGATGTAAATCGTCGACGAAAACATATTCCATCATCTTTTTTGTTTCCTTTCAGTAATAGTGTATTAGAAATAAGAGAATAAACAGGTAGAGAGCGGGCGGAGGTTGAAAATAAGTGTTTATATATATATGGTTGTTAAGGAGATTTAATAGTACTTGGGTTTATATACGTGCTACTTTGAATTGATGCCTTTGTGAATCAGACAGAAATAAAAACAACAGTATTATGAATACAAGTATTAATGTAATAAATAGAGTTGGTATTTGTTTGTTTGGTTTTGTATTAGTTGAGTTGGTTGAATTTTTTGCTCGCCTCGAAATATAAGAATAAGGATAGTACTATTAACAAATAAATTTTTGCTCTCTTGGTTACGAGGCAGGAAAAGAGAGTAAAACACTCCTTGGATAATCCTCGGTTGTAGAAGTCCCTAGAGTGTTTGTTTATATACAGACTCGAGCAACCGAGATCAAAATAGACTTCTACTTTTTAAGACGAAATAGAATATGCGAAGACAGAATGTAAATCGATTATGAAGAAAACGGGATCGAGAAGGATGTTGATTTATATATAGGCATCTGGATGTTATTAATCAATATGACACATAAAGTATTATTTGCTTGCTTAATAAATAAGTATTATGAATCAAAAAGCTAATACTATAAAATAGCCGCTGTTACATCATTGAATAAATCAATCATCATATGTTGTGTATAATTATGCAGTTAATATTATATAGGTAAAAATGTACACATCCTGCATGCGTTCACACATCATCCCCCCCTTTTGTTTAAACGACTTTAAGTGGAAATATTATACTGTGTAATAAATAAAGTTGTGAATATACAGCTAACGTAATGGACTAACGGTCCAACATATTAACCAAATGGTCAAACTAGTATTGCATATTTATCCATCAAAACTTTTATTAATCAGCCTGTTAAATATACAATCACTTGTTAAATATATTGATAAACGGCCGCTGATAAACGGCCGCCCGACAAACCAGCCCCATCTAATCAACTGAACCACCAGCTGACTCGACCGACCACTTCCCTAACCTATTGGAGACATTCATTTAACAGCTTTTGTTTTATTAGGATTTAGCTAAACGTAATAATTCAGAAAAAAGAAGCATGGCGACAGTACTACGTTAATGAATAGATGCGTGTAACCCCGTGTATGCACAGCCCGAATTTTTAATAAAATAGAAATCCGATCGAAATTTTAAGACGGGTTTATGATCAGAATTCGTCAATGGCTGCGAGTATTTCAAGTGTATCTCTGAGGCATCACTGACGTCTCATACATATATAATATATGCACAGCTACTAATTATTTGACCTGGTAAATTTTCGCTGCGTTGGAAAAGCGGAAATTAATTTGGACAGGACAAAGAGCGCGCCGTCGTTGAGACAATAAATAAGACGGTGCTAATTATTAAGCTTTGATTAGCAAAGGAGCTATTGTTTCGGTTAGTTATCAATTACCCGCTCAGCCAATAAAGTTGCTAACTATACTTATTATCCTTATTTTTATACCTTGCGGGGATTTGCTGACTTTTTTTATATATTATGCTAATCATTCAACGGACCCTTTGGCGTACTTTATTCTTTTACTACTAAATTCTTGGCTTCCATGTTCAATACAATTTATTCTCCGAAACTATTGTTGATCATAATAGCATATCAGAAATTATATTTCCATACTTTATTAATTTAATTATGTTAATGCTTTATAGTCGAATTACTCTACAATTCTGCATGTAAACTCGGAGTCTGGTTTACTCGGTTTAGGCAACCAATACGGTCGCGTGTTTTTTTCTTCTTCCCCCCCGAATAATAGATAACAGTCAACTTTCGTTATTAGTGAAATTGCCAAAGAAAATGCTTCATTGGCACCTGGTTTATTCGTGATAAAAGTAAAGGTCTCTAACTCTATCCTACCAATAAATGTTACAAATGATACTATTAAATCTAATATGCTTTTACCAAACCCAATCCAAGCATTATTACATTATGATTACTATTACTAATAGTATTTGAAAATAAAAAATCTCTTTTTTTTTTTTTTTTTTGCTCTTGGATCAGCGGATGGTCAGTAAAATAAAAAATTTAGTTTCCTTGCCAAGATTACAAGGTTTTCATCTAAAAATTACATGTCAAGTTTTCAACAAACTTTAATTAGCAGTTTACGCTATTCAACCGGTACCTTTCTGTCAGTTGTTTAATTACAAATTCATCGGCTATCAATTGATATTAGCTCTTCAGGGTCTGACTATTATTATCTGGTTCTTTATTCTTTGACAATAGGAGAAAATTCATCATTAATACATTTGATGTCAGATGATCTTCAGGATTGATGATTACTGGTGCTCACAATATTGCTATAATCAACAAACGCGCATATATATTTTAAGATAAAGGTTCACTATATGTTTCACTATATATTCAGCATGATACTATATCGTCAGCTGATTCAATTAATATGAATAGTTGTGGTTAGAGTCCAAATTAATTATTAAATGTTCACTCTTTTACATTCAATTTATTTAATAGTACGTTTGTTGTTATTGTATTTCCGTATATATCTGTTAAACAGCTTTCCCCGACCAGTCCCTGAACCTGCTCAAGTCTACTTCGTGGCTACATAATTGGGGTTTTGAATTTAAAGTGGCATGATTGTGGGAGCTTCTTTGAGACAGGGACGTGTGTATTGGACTGGGTATTGCAAATTTGCATCCAATTATTATGGACTACATCTACACATTCTATTGTGTTTATTATTAGCAAACACTTGATGCTTCTAGCATAGAACATTTGCATCGAAAGGCAATTGCAATTAATTATTCTATACATGGTGTTGACTGAGAGCGTGTGTGAGTAATGTGGATATTATCAATACACTTTCACACACGAGTTGCACACAAAAGCCATCAGTTTTCAAGGAGGGAAATCGGTTCATATTGCAACGATTAAAAGAGAAATATTTCTATCACATCGCTATGGTTATGGTATAATTAAAATACAATCGGAACTTCATTTTATTTGAATTAGGCTTAAGGGATACCATGAGCCCAACAACACCTAATCTGCGATAAGCATTCGAACATATAATCGCTAATGTACACAGACGTTGTTCAATTGCCAGGGTAACCGATTTTTATAATAGCAAAATGGTAATAGATTTCATTCTGATAAGTAACCCATTAAGAACAATAGAATGACAAAGCTTAATGCGATAACATAATAAGTTATCACAATCGATGGGGGGCGTATCTTTGTGATCAAAGTTCGAATTGAACGTATGGCAGAGTATCGACACGTGCTTACAGCAGACAAAAGAATAGTTAGAATGCGATACTGGAACAATGTAATTGATCAAAGATAATAGATTCAAAGAAAAGAACTAATTCAATATGACTATATATAAAACATGATCCACACATATGATTAGCCCATATAATCATCGATTTGAAGTGCCCATCGGATGTGTGGAAATTATTACTTGTTTCGGCGTAATTCTAGTCTGAGTTGTTGTATGTGTAACATACATTTGGTGTGTCAACAATAGTAACACAAGAGCTCTATATGGTCATGATATTAAAATTAAGTAAGGCTGTCGTATGGAGAACAGATTAATTTAATATGAGATATTATTTAGAAGAATGTGTAAATCGAGCGTATTACAAAAAGTCGTATAGTCAATTACTATCACATACTCTTATCAATGCCAATATTACGTCTATAGTATAATCAACGATGCAATGGAGCATAACATATGTTCGTTTGATATGGTTAATCTTTGCTATCGTACAGTTAGTTTCTTTGTTATACATGTGATATCCGTAGCTGAAAATAGTGCGCCTTTCATGTGCATCAATTAAATATGGTATGTGATAGTTTAACCAACAAATACACGATAACAATTACTATCAATGCATCTATTATAAAATCATCCGATTTTTTTAAGCCAGTAACAGACTGACGAAGATGCAGCCACAAAACGTTAACCAAAAAAAAGCTTTGGGTTTTCTTTCTTTTTTTTCCTATAAAATTTGGTTTGATATCAGATAAGATGATACTAGAATTGGGTTATACAGATATGATGCTAGAATTGGGTTTGATATCAGATAAGATGGTACTAGAATTGGGTTATACAGATATGACTAGAATTGGGCTATACAGATATGATACTAGAATTGGGCTATACAGATATGATACTAGAATTGGGCTATACAGATATGATACTAGAATTGGGTTATACAGGGTTTTGGAGTATCCTCATGTTTAATTGAAAGACAAATCTTGAAAGCGCAGTAAGCACGCATTATGGATGGACAATCTCAGAATAAAATATGTTGTCGATTTATTTTGTCTCCTTTTACGTATTACACATTTTTCTGATAGGCAGTGTATGCTTGTTACGTAGGTTGTACCTTGGCGTAAGCACTTCTGACCTCGGCTTTCACTGACTCCTGTATGATCGGATACCTTATGGCGTATATTATTAAGGGGGATGGGTGGGGTTTAGAACTTTGAATTGTTTTTTGTTAAAAGAATTGAGAAGATTCGATGTTTCTGCATCGGCAGCTGCTAACCCATATTTCCGCAAGTAGCGTAGGGTTGTGACATCGAGTAGATTATGTGTTACTATTACTTCATAATTGATAGACTTGTAGAATCTTGGCAACCAATTTAAAGCTTAAAATCTCTTTAATAGATATCGACGCGCAGGCTTTCATCGAATACGAACAGACGCGTCACAATGCATCATCCATAGGCAATTAATTAGAGAAAAATGAGAGACAAATTGTGTCATTACAACATATGTATTATTAAAATTAATTGACTAGAATTTCGAGGGTTTGTTATAGTCGACCATTGTACGATAAAACATGTAAGAAATAGTCAAATCTGTAATAGATTGTGTAATTGTAGCTTATATAAGCACGCCGCAACATCTAGGATTCAAAATGATCAGATTTAAACTAGCGTGTGTGTAAACGCTGTATAAAATTTTGTCTCGACTATATTGTGATACAAGACTGACTTGGTATACGCACACTAGTGTATCCTAATTTAGTAACTTTATAAATTTTCTTGCACATTACAGTTTCAGGTGCATCATCGCACGCCTGATAGATGTTCCGCATTTGTTTACATGCGCACCAACATGCAAATACCGATCGAAAGTCAAAGAAACACGATACACTAGGACTAAAAAGTCAACCATGTCTAATGTTAAATTATTCATCCGGAATGCATTTTAACTAATAATTATTAAAATTAAAATAATAGTTGCTAAGTTACTGTTTTGCTGTTTGGGTTACAGTATCACAGTGTCGGCAATTTCAATATTCTATCCATTGCAGATCTGGTTTCATCGTTAATTAATCGACTGACTGACAAGGGGGAGATTCGAACATTCAACTAGAGTTTTACATACACGGCGCGTGTGTGGGAGTGTATGTTGTGTGTCAGTCTATGATGTCAGAGAATCACGCATGAATGATGAAAGGGGACGGTTGTTTATTGATAAATGTCAGAGTTGACGTAATAAATGACTGGAACTAGCAGCCAGTAGTATTGGCTGTGTGGAGCTTATTTGTCATTCTTTAAAATTGAATGTAATTGTTAATATGTCTAATGCCTCTCTGTTATGCGATGCAATGACAACAGGTGGGATTATCGGTATAGGTTGGACTATTTACGATAATCAACAACGTGGAATAGTAAATCAGTTAACAGGGTACAGTGATGAAAGTTTTTGAACTAACGTTAATTGTAACGTCCTTGACGCTGATATCAATAATAATTCCTTCTTGACAAACTTGGTGGTAGTGATGATTTATGCTTAACTGTTGATTTCAACTCTGCTTACCATATTGAAAAGATAGTGATACTAGATATCAAACTCATCTACGAAAATTTTTTCCCCTCAAGTAAGTTTATCTTTTGTGGATCAACGTGGATGCTTTTTGTCATCATCTCCGAATGAAGCATAGTATAAGGATCAGTTTGAAAGGGAAATTGTCGTCGTTTGGCACCAATGGGAGAAGAGGGCGGGTGATGGAGTTGATAAGTTGTACAACTTAGATAAAGATATGGTTATATGGGGACAATGCAACCCATCTGTATGCATGCATGACTCCCCCCTCCCCACAGTAAACATCGGACCAGTGGGAGCGATTTAAACGTCTTATCTAACTTATTTAAGATGTCTTTGAATTACATTCCTCAAGATACTAGAAAATGGGGATGACAATAATGCTTTATTGTCTTTGAATAGAATAGGGAGAATAAAAGATTTATGTGGGAGAATAAAAGGTTTATGTGGGAGAATAAAAGATTTATGTGGGAGAATAAAAGATTTATGTGGGATAATACATGAGAATGAGCAGTGAATGAATGAAAGTTGGCTAGTACAAAAACCGATTGTGTAGATGCGAAATGTCAACCGTAATTATCGTCATAATACTACCATTTGCCAAACCTTATATGGTAATCATTTAACTTTCGCAGAACTTACTAGCATAATATACGCACAAGGCTTAGTGCATAGATTAGAGCGGATAAGTTATGGACAAAGAAAAAGAGACAAGATTATTTATCATGCAAAATGTATTAGTACGTAATTATTGCTTATTAAAGAGACAGATTTTGAGTGTAGAATCAGCGTTATATTTGTCATAGTCCATATCCTTTACATTTCAAAAGACTACTACATATCTCTCCATGTGAGAACATGGTATATTAATGATTACAAATTAAGACACGGACCTTCCAGAATAACCGACAAGCAGATACCAAGCGAAAATCACTCACATCAGTTGCGTCAGCAAACATATAACAATAGTCAGATTAGTAAAAGGTCATTAAGCTAATTAGTAACTAGAATATGACATATGCTCTCAGTTATAGGCACAAATGCCAAGAAGTCTATCTTGAGAACGTCTATTATTATCACTAATGCCGAGTGCGCGTAGATATCAATTATCCAATTTTAAATCGACTATAAAAAGTATGATCTATAGTTAGCGTAATAATAAGAGGACATCGATTCGAGGTACAGATATCGTTTAATAATAACGATCGTGTGATAGTGAGACTACTACGAATAGATAGCTGTTACTACGCCGCTTCTTGTTGCTGCTGTCGTCCTTGTTTTTGTAAGAACAATAGCATAATCAATAGCAGCCATAATACTCATCCATGTGCCAGCATCTTCATTCATTCTTATGTCCATAAAGTTGCACCAATTTGTACGACTGTTTGGGAGCTATTCTTTGTTACTCCTTTGATTAATTTTTGGTGATTCATTTATTATGTAATGAACTCTAATAAGTGAACGAAGACCTTGATACGGCTCTAGAATGTCCAACGTCTGTATGTGTGATATTACACTGAATTGCAGCGCATTTGTCGCGTTACTCCCAAATGCTTCTGTACAATGTTTTCCTGCTGATCTCGTTGGAGAGGAAACGTTATGACGTCAAATCGCTACATTTTCTGCAGGAGAATTCGCATACTGTAATAGGATAGAATGACAAGACGTCACTAAATGAGTCGGACATTCAATGGCCGCACGTTCTTTTTCGTAAGGCATGAATACGTCTTATTGAATTTGTCCAAAATCATAACAAATCATTGGGTAATCCCACGTTAATCACATCAAATCAAACCATATCAACCATATCACTTTTATTTGCAGAATAGGAAAGGTCGCAAATAATGTATTCGAAGATCATGTAACATAATGAAACACCAATTGCATTTCATCAAGCCACAGGGCCTAATCCATTCTGAAACCACGCCATTATCTAATAAACTCAATTAATTAACTGTAACTACTTTTTGATGTCAAACTAACCTATGCATGGACCTTGTACAAACCCACCCTACAGATTCCACCATACAAAAGTTATCGCTTACAATGATTAAGGGATATGCAGGTATTCGAGATGTTGTTGTGTCGACCGCAGACTTGTTATTCTCGATCCCAACGGCTGTGTACGCAGTTTGTCGATACGATCGTTTATCGAACCGGGGCAGCAGAACTCTGATAAGCAACTCGAAACCTATTGGGGTAAGCATTCATTATACAAAATATCCTTTAAAAGCACTATTAATAGATTTAACTATGATTAGCTAATCAACCCCACAATCATAACCACTGTCCTCATTAAACTGCCGTTGCACTATTACTTTTTTTGGAACAGTGTGTGAGTAAAGTGTGAAAAACGAAAGCACAGATGCAATGTGGAGACAAACACAAAATCCTTAATCATAGACTATAGTATGTAACACGCTTGCTTGGTATCACCCGGTTAGTAAGTCGTTTCTATCTGATTGCTTACTACGTTACGGTACGTGATTAATGCATCTTTGTTTATGTGTCAAAAAACAAAAAGTTGCATTGCAACGTTATTCCATCAAATCCCGCTTGAAAATCAGTCATTTATCTTCGTAACGGACTGTCGGAGTGGCCGGAGCGAATACAAATGCCGGACTATCGGAAAGTTCGGAATAATGTAATAATAATGAGCCAGATATCATTACAATGCAATCTCACTGTCATACAGAGGAGAATTTAATCCATGTCAATCACGAAGGTAGAAACTTTTTTAGAAACAAGATTCTATGCAGGGACGGGAAACGGGGGTAAGAATTGATGCACTTTATACACATAACCAATACTAAGAATAACAAGCGTCAATGCAAGTTTTAAATGATCGGAAACCAGCTCATTAGCGAAACAATTTCCCGTTTGTATGACAACTACCAATATGCACAATAACATCCCAAGAACAGAATTGAAATCTATACGCAGTCAACATCACTAATCCTCAAAAGAACAACAAGAACTTGTGTGATACAACAACAACGATCATATGCCTGCATGTATGTCCACACCTATCATCATTATACAGCCACATTCTATGCACCCGACTACTCTGAAACACTAGCATTTATTGCAAATAAACCTTATGTCTTGTGGACCCTTGTCGAGTGCAATGATATTGTGAATTAAAAGTGCCCATTTCTACGAATTTATCAATACATATTTGACATAGCCACAAGATTTGGCGCCCACTCCTCGGCGATCGACAAACGGCATAGAACAGCTGGTCTCAGAATCATAGAAGATTGTCGTTAGTCGTTTCTCTCTTTTTTTTTCGCCTATCGCATGACTGGCATATATGGAAATACATTTGTTTGCGCCATTGGGATTCTCAAGTCATTTACCATTAATTGATTTTGTCTAAATGAACTTCATGATTATTGGTTTTAATCTATCAAAATGAGCGTCTGTCCAATCCTGAAGAGTTTCCAATCTCAAACCCCACATTCACCGATCTTCACGCTACCTGAACATCTTTCTCATTCATTTCGTGTTCCTATCCATTCTATTCTCTATTAATCTTACACAAAATATATATTTTTCCACGAGAGTCAAAAAAAAAAAGGTCTGCTTTATGTTTGTTTCTACTTGAAACATGTAACACTGGCATATATCGCCACACCTTTACTTAAACGTCATATGATTTATTAACGTCATATGATCAATTTTAGTCACGAGAGCAACCACGAACTTTTAAAAGTCGCTTCCACGTGTAGAACAGGCGCACGTTAAATCAAATTTATAAATTTTACCATTTTTTGCATAAACCTGTAATATTAAATCCTCGGATAAGTGTGGATATGCATACGATTTGAGTGAGTGGATTTGCAGGCCACCGTAGATTAATGGCGGGGTCATTTTTTATTGTAATGAATCTTTTGACATAATAATAATATGGCTGACAATAATTATACCCATGCAAATATGACGAAATTTGCGACAATTAATAGATATGTTAGAATCAGTTCACATACAGTAACGTGCAAAAGTATCCTACCGGTTGTATCATCTAAACGTACATAATAATAACTCCTTAAATTTTCCA
>CAJVPI010000341.1:0-34430 GCA_910592345.1 Paraglomus brasilianum
AAAACGACTGTAGTCGGGTTGTGGTGAATAGGATACAGGGCTATGAATTGAAAGCGCATCGTGGCCACAGTTTGCAAAGTTTACCCATCAGGTACCCCTGGACCCTGATCGGTGGACGCGCCTGCTGTGAACGTTCTTCATTGTTCTTGACTATGATGATATGGTTACTCATCCATCTCTTTATTATTAGTACTGAACAGGCCAACATTGCGATATCAACGCTACTCTCTATTTATTGCAACATGTATCGCTCCACAACAACCTCTCCTCCTCTAAAGCGCAAATACGACGACGGCGACGACGTTATAAAAAAGTTAATATACAACAGACAATGCCTCTGCCGATGCTGCTACTCCATATTACGCATACGAACGAACGGTTTACGACTCTCGAAAAGTCTTTGAAACGACAACTTGGTTTAACGACGAGTTCTGTAACAAGAGGAAGGCAGTTTGAAGACAAGGTAAGGACTCCTTACTGGGTATCCGTTGAGTGGTTTGTATCCTAGACGCTGCAGCATCGGGCCACACTTGTAGATTGTTCATCGTTTGGGTTATTACTTAGTATTCAGTATGTGTATCTGAAGGTACGCTGCCACTAGGTGTAAATCGGAGGTTTGAAAGCACATAGGGTGTAAATTAATCAAACCCTCGTTACCGAAAAAAGCTGTCTGGCTTTGTGGTGAATAGGATACACTTTAAATACTTTGTGGTCGGGGGCCTGATCGTAAATAATTTACTTGTGTGAACGTTCGGTAATCTGTTCCAAAACGACTGTAGTCGGGTTGTGGTGAATAGGATACAGGGCTATGAATTGAAAGCGCATCGTGGCCACAGTTTGCAAAGTTTACCCATCAGGTACCCCTGGACCCTGATCGGTGGACGCGCCTGCTGTGAACGTTCTTCATTGTTCTTGACTATGATGATATGGTTACTCATCCATCTCTTTATTATTAGTACCGAACAGGCCGACATTGCGATATCAACACCACTCTCTATTGCAACATGTATCGCTTCACAACAACTTCTCCTTCTCTAAAGCGCAAAATACAACGTTGCTTAAATATACGGCGAACATACCACTCTATTACGCATGAACGTCAGTCTGGCACAACTCATGAGCAGGTCCTCAAATAACGAACCCTTAACACTACACTCAACAATAACGACCACAAAACCGACAAACACGTTTGCACAAAGCGAATATTCCATCCATTTATAACGTACAAATATCTGCTTCTCCATTATTAACGTGTACCACACCGAGTAGATTTGAGGAAAAATAATGTGATAAAGAAGTTCGGGTAAAGTTGTTATTGTACGTAAGTTATTAATTATTTGGTTATTTGACGTCTTTCAACTAATAGGTATCTTCTCGTCTTTAGTAAAATAAATAATTGCGTAATGAAATAACCCAATTAATTACTTAATATCTGTTGTATTACTTAGAAATTAAATACGAGTCACTTCCTTGATTTCGAAAAGTTTTCCGACACACAAATTCTACTGGAAGGCTCAGAGAAAAGAGACAGAATGCCATCATGTCCAAATTCTCCTTCAATAATCAAGTAATGTATGCCTCACAACTCGGTTTGACTGAAAAATGTGCACCCGACGCCAGAAGCTCTGATATCAACGATTAGTATAAAGATAAGTAGAAGAAAAGAGATAATAAGAGCGGAAGTAAAAACTTACTACAAAAATTATAATCAATTACGAAGAACGGCACAAGTAATATAAATATGTTTCATTTGAATAGAAAGTACATTAAAACGTATGATTAGATAGATATAAAGTAATATTCACTCCCATTCTAGTGCTAAACTTTATTATTACTATGTATATTACTATTATTACGTCAAAGAGTTGTTATATACATAACTAGATTTAGAATTTTATAGGGGGCTTCGCCCCTTGTGGCTGTTAAGAAGTGTCACTTGCGAATACTTTTATTTTATATAGTAATAAAGTTATATATATTTATTGGAATGCTGAAGTCCACATGTTCAATTTCTATTACCTAATCGTCGCGGGCTCATTATCTCAAATTACGTTCATTGTCACAGATACAAATTACCTTTTCAGAGAAGCAAAATTATCATAACTCGTTTGTTGAGAAGGAGCACACATGATAAAAATACACGCTTGCGCCACGTTATACGGGCAGATAAGGGAACGATTAACAAATATATCATTACAAAATTTTCCTGGCTTTAACCCTTTGTCTGTTAGTCTTATCTGATGTTTGGATAGGGAATATATTGTGTATTTGGGCTGGAGATTTGATTACGCCAATGGCTCGTAACCAAGTTTGAACAAGGGGTACATTTGTTGCAGACTTTTGATACTTGAATGGTTTGATTGTAGAGTGGAAATAAATAGATGTTAAATGACCGTTTAATTAAAAGAATGTAACCTAATTTATACGTACTGTATGTAGCGGCATGTCTTCTAGTTTTGTGACAGCACCAGCTAATTCAAGGATGTCATCAACTACGAACCAGTCAGTATTATTTTTTGGTATGTAGATATCGAAGTGAATGGTAATGGGTTCGCTTGCATTAGAGTCGAGTGGATGAACATGTTTTATTTCTGACTACCCATTTTGCAGATTGCGGGTATAATAACGCGAGCAATAAGAACAGGGAATGCATGAAATCTGAGAGTAATCTTCTTCATAAAGTAGGCGCAAAACTTTTTGCAGTTCATCGGAAGGCCAGTATGTGGTATTTGAAGGATTATAAGTTTGGGAAAGTGGTATTTCGGATGGTTGAGTAAAAGATAAAGAGGATGGGAATCGATGGCGAATGAGTAACTTTGTAGATCATTTCATTTGCTTGAAGAGAATCGACGGTAAATATATCAAAAACTTGAGACATTTTTTCAAACCAATAAGTAGGATGCGAAAAAGAATCAAAACTTTTTATTATAGGGGTGTGTGGCAAAAAAGCGGTTGATATGTTGTTATTTATACTTTTTATAATTATATAGTGAAAATGCAAGCATATAAACATGGGGTTTGCTCATGGAAATTTTTTATTTCCCGACGTTCTTTCAACATGTGACACACACAACGCTGATAAAAAATGACAGATTATGACCATTACTAATATAATGAGGAAATAAAATAATTAATAATAATAATAATAATAATAACAACGGGGGGAAATGTAATAAATACACTCTTTCAAGAGTTAAGTATCAAGTATCAAGTACAGTATATGATATAAACTCCCCCGAAAAATATGCACAGAAAATTACGATAAATGGGTATTTGTTGGTTCTAATGCGGAAATTATTTTAGGAAATGAAGAGCATGAAGAACGAATGAATATCAAAACTATGTGAAAAAAGGTAAGCTCATGCAGTAAATGATGGCAATGGGAAACATGTGATATTCCATTTCGAGTATAAGGTGCTCACGTTTTGCTCCTTCAGGTTATCGTTATTACTATTCACTATTTTCTATTCGCTATTTACCATCTACCGTTTGTTATTTACTACAACGCAGTACACTATTCGGCTATTCACTATTCACTATATTACTTATGGAAAAAGATATCAAATGATGAAGGCGGTAAAGATTGTTATGTTGTGACTATTGCCGAATATAGAGGTTAATGCTCTTCGATTTTTAAAATATTGGTTATTATTCGATACTCGACAAACGGATTAGCACCGGCAGAACAACCAAATTGGTGTGAAGGTAAAGGTATAAGGAAAAGATATTTTCTTTTGGCACACGGAACATCTTGTATACATGTAGGTATTAAAGCAAGCCTGCGACCCAAAAGCATATATTGATATGGGGGAGTTTTTGTGTTGCATAATTCTGATCGAAATAAATTTCTGGTAGACAATACATTATTCGATATGTTATTCCAAATCTTAAGCACCGCCCAATTTTAAGCACCGCCCAATTTTAAGCACTACCTAAATTTAAAAAAGGGTTTATTATATTTATATTTTACTTTCATAAAACAATTTATTCATTTTCAAATTCGTCTAAATGAGTCCGTATCATAAAAATCGACAATCATTTAGTAGACGTTATATTCGACGACGGCCATTTCGCCGACAGTCATCGACAGTTGATTCACCGACATTTATTTCATAATCTCACTGTCTACCAGTCCAGCTCAAATCTCATTTTAGAATCTGGTTTTATCAATCAAGCCTTTTTATTCGAATATTTCGATGTTATTCAGAGTGTAAACTGAAGGCTATTGAATTATTGATGGTAATAGAAAGATATTCCATCTTCAATGCATGCAAAATTGATTGATGCAAGTTGGCTCGAAATTAAGTAAGAACTTCAATGTCATGTACTTGTGACAGTTAATCACTATTTTAACAAAGACAGATCTAATTTGAAGGCAACTGTTTTAATCCGATGAAAACCATAATAAGTAAATAACGACGTAAATTACACCAGTTCGTGAATGGGCAAATTAAATCAACTGTCGGGGAAACGATCCTGTCGCGAAATGGCTGTCGTCGAAATATAACGTCTATAAAATTCTTGTTGATGTTGTATTTGCCTCCCGTTATTGACTAGATCCCAACGCTATAGGCTTCCGAAACTATCCCATTAGAAAAGAAGAATCGATTCAATCGATGACGAATAACCGTGGATTAGTATCTACCGATCGACACATAGCAAAGCCTGTTTGAAGAGTAGGAGAAACCAGTTTAACACAACATACGAGTGTGGGTCTAGGCCTTAGCAATAGGGGATACAAAAGGCCGCCTTTAAGGATGAGCTACGCCTTAATTGGCAAGGCATAAAGCAAGACTGCTAAATTTTTGAGTTAAATTTAGATCACCAAACATTCCCAAACATAACACTAGTATTCCATGCAAAACATAACTGATACATCTTTATTATAAATTGTTTACTCAAGCTTGCTATTTAATACTAATACTCAATGTAGATAAATTAAATCTTTTCAAGATTATTTTTCCTAATATCAATATTGATATAGAAAATTCCATAGTAATAGCTTGTAGTTGACAAATGTAATTTATCTTTATGCCTTATACTCTATGCTAAGCGCCTTTTTTTAACATTATTATACAACTCAACCTTCTCCCTTGTTCTTTTCTTTACTTCTGACCCATTTTCATAAAAAGTACACACTTTATTTTGTGCTTCAGTGTATCCCTGTTCAGCTGCTTTTTCATATAATTCAAATGCCTTTTGAATGTCTGCTTTTACCCCAATTCCATTTTCATAATACAGGCCAAGAATATATTGTACATAAACATTTCCTTCTTTAGCTCTTGATTGACAGAAGTTAGTTACAAAATTAATGTCAAAATTTAATCCAGCCATTTTGCTACAATGTCTACTGTTTTCAACTTGCACTGACATGTGTGCTTGTTTTACTGCACTCTGATATAACTCAACTGCTTTTTGTTCATCTTTTTCTACTCCAGTTCCATTTTCATAACATACAGCAAGATGATATTGAGCACTGACATATCCTTGTTCAGCTACTTTGTTATACCATTCAACTGCCTTCTGTTCATCCTTTTCTACTCCAGTTCCATTTTCATAGCATACAGCAAGATAATATTGAGCACTGGCATATCCTTGTTCAGCTGCCTTTTTATACCATTCAACTGCTTTTTGTTTATCTTTTTCTACTCCAGTTCCGTCTTTATAACATATTGCAAGATTATTTTGAGCACTGGCATGTCCTTGTTCAGCTGCTTTTTTATACCATTCAACTGCTTTTTGTTCATCTTTTTCTACTCCAGTTCCATCTTCATAACATATTGCAAGATTATTTTGAGCACTGGCATGTCCTTGTTCAGCTGCTTTTTTATACCATTTAACTGCTTTTTGTTTATCTTGTTCTACCCCAGTTCCATCTTCATAACAGACAGCAAGATTATACTGAACATCAGCATCTCCTTGTTCAGCTGCTTTTTTATACCATTCAACTACCTTCTGTTCATCTTTTTCTACCCCAGTTCCATCTTTATAACAGACAGCAAGATTATATTGAGCACTGACATATCCTTGTTCAGCTGCTTTTTTATACCATTCAACTGCCTTCTGTTCATCTTTTTCTACTCCAGTTCCAGTTTCATAGCATACAGCAAGATTATTTTGAGCACTGGCATGTCCTTGTTCAGCTGCTTTTTTATACCATTCAACTGCCTTCTGTTCATCTTTTTCTACTCCAGTTCCAGTTTCATAGCATACAGCAAGATTATTTTGAGCACTGGCATGTCCTTGTTCAGCTGCTTTTTTATACCATTCAACTGCCTTCTGTTCATCTTTTTCTACTCCAATTCCATTGCCATAACATACACCAAGATTATATTGAGCACTGACATATCCATGTTTAGCTGCTTTCTCATACCATTCAACTGCCTTCTGTTCATCTTTTTCTACTCCAGTTCCATAAGAATAACATACACCAAGCTTATGTTGTGCTTTGGCATATCCATGTTTAGCTGCTTTCTCATACCATTCAACTGCCTTCTGTTCATCTTTTTCTACTCCAGTTCCATTATGATACCAATTAGCAAGCTTATATTGTACTCTGTGAACACGTTGATCCCCTGTTTTCATTCTTGTATAACCGAATATAAACGAACTCGTACTATCGCTATATATAGTGGAAACCATTTTTTAGCGTATATTGGATGAAAATTTTGATAATTATTGTTGAATACGTGAAGTTTATTAATGTTAGTGTTACTTACGCAAGGAAAAATGCGCAGTATCCTCTTTTCAAAATGGTAGGATCACCATCAAAAAAATTCGACGAAAACACTGTCAACCAATAGATTAGCTAACGGTATGACACGTGTTACAACTGAATATAAAGATTCCTGAGACGATATTTGCAGTAAACGTTATGCAAAGAGAATGGATACGTCTTATGGTCTTAGCATATTAATATATTATACGTGTAAAGTTTGTCTCTCTTGTGGTATTGACAATTTTTCGTTTACGTGTCATTGTCCAAAAACACAAAAGCCAACAATAAGAAAGACCCAACATTCGACCTTCACAATTAGACCTTCTAAAAAACGCGAATCAGAAATTTAAGTACCGAAGTGACTTGTCTAACGGTTTCAACATCAACCTTTGCAGCAGGTGTCACAATCTGTATCAACAACCGACAGCTCTCACAGATAATACTTCTCTCTCTGAAAATGCATCTCTCGCTGAAAAGATGCCTCTTTCTTAAAGATATGTTTTTACCATTTGATACTGAGACATACTACTACGCAAATCAATGCCTTGTGGTGAAACCCTTTAACCGCATGAAATTTCCTGCTAGACAAAAAAGAAAGTAAAGTTGAAAGAGTATCAGTGACTAATGAACTTTTTGTACTTATGATCGAATCATTCAACGCGACCTTGCTAAATGTCGATCTATTCAAAAGGGATTGGAAAGTATTAAAATGAATTATTAAAGCTTAGATTAGAAATTACGGAAAAGAACAAGAATGAGAAAAAACTCAAAAAGATGCTATCCCTTGTCACATACGCTCAATAAACCTACACACAAAACACAGATTAGTTACTTAAAAGACAAAGACAAGAATATGTCGTGCCGATTACTGCGGGAGAACGATTAGTAATCGACACTTGGGATTTAGCTATTGTCGGCGGAGCGTGGCTTCTCCTATCAATAGTGAAATCTACTTTACAGTTAGTGACCTTGTAATCTCAAGGCTTTCACTTACGAAAACCTCAGCGTTGTTAAGTGTGCGCTAATCCGAGACAACGTAATTGTCCTCGAGTCAAATGCACGACTGTCCTCAAAACTAATATATTACTCCGTAAACAATTAAATCATCGTAAAATATGCCACTCGGATAATTGTGGGACAAGAGACAATTATCCTTCGATATTAATATAGAGATTAGCGAATTTATGATATATCGATAATTTACCAGGGATTGAATTATTAACAGAGTATAAAGATTCATTTAGAAATATTTACAATAAAGGAATCGAAAGTTATTGGAGCATTATCAATGGACGGACTGATGGACACTGAAATCCACGCTGATATATTTTTAGCAACGTTATTAATTATCTTATTATTATCTATCTATTAGGATTTGCTATTACTATTGTCCTTCGGCACTTTCTATTGTTTTGATGTCGTCCGATGTTTTCATATGTCATTTACCTGCCATCCATAAATAGAAATATTATGGATGTCGGGTTGTGCGACCTGGCAGGTAGTTAAATAATATTACCAAGTTACCTACATCGTAGATCTTTTTTAGTATTAGTGTTACGTGCCGATCGGCAGATCCTGTGTGACGCTTCAGAAATTAGGAATAGTAATAGCATTAATACTCACAAATACATAGCGCGCTATGGAGATAATCTTCCCAGTAAGTCTTCTCATCTCAGAAACCAACTTGCCTAATACCAGTCCGCTTTCTGTTCGACCAAAATATTTGAGAACCTTTAAGGAAAAATCATTATAATAATGTCTGATCGGAAGCCAATGTTACAACTTCCATCAAGCAATTTTCTTTTTCCTTTAGGGATTGTAGACACACACTCACTTCCTACACATTCTCAGGACCCTTCCGACAGTAGACCGAGAAACATGTAAGAGACTTTTTATCTTCATGCAGGTATACTATTCTACAATTGTTTCAAAACCAGTTGTAATCTCATAATCGTCTTGTAACCGGTTGTAATCGCTGGTGTGCCCACTCAACAAGCTTTCTTTTCTTGCCTTGTGCCAAGTAAAGTGATAAAGTTGTATTAAGTAGGTGTCTTCTACTCTTCAGAAAGGCTTAATAATCGCGGGCGCATAGAAGTTTTCACAGTGTTTTTCACGTATAAGCAAAAGTTGTGACCAAAATTTGTGTGACTCAAGAATTTTGAAAAGAGCAATAACAACCAGCACTCTTCGGTGGTTAGGGAGCTGTTTCTTCTGTAGTTAAATCTAGACTGTGATTACAGTTACAGTGAAATTTGAATACAGTATAATCTATGTTACACGATGGTTTCATACAGTTTTCAAGCGTAACCCATTTTCATCTCCTACTTTACTCGCGACTTACATAGTATGAATGGCAGATCCAGTAAATACTTTTTGGTAGTGAGTGTATATGCAACGACATTGTTATTAATCTATTCAAAAATTTAAGTTGGCGGCGATCCTTTGACAGACGATCTTGTGCGGCGACGATCTCTTGCAAAAAAGGCCTGTTTTGTTTACAAACAAATAAACTACTTTTTGAGATTGTGTGGGGGAAGTAGAGAATTTGCTTTACGTAGATTCCATGTGGGAGCGATGCTCAGACCTTAGGAACATGAAGGAGTAGGTCTCTGTTGTTGGAAAATCGTTTATTATAGGTAATCAGATATTACTGGGTGTACAATATTAGGGATGGTTCTTCGCAAACTGTACGAATCTGCTGTGGCACAGAAGAAACGTCTTATTGTACACCATCTTGACTTGGAAAGATAATCTGTAATTTCCTAGTCTCTGTCACTAATCGCAAGTTTACATTGATACGCACGTATTTATTGATATGGGCTGTTGCAATAATAAAAATATGCATGCTCAGCGCTGCCAGAAAATTCAGTGTATGGAGATAACACTCGACGTATTTTAGTTACAGACAGAATTTATCATAACTCGAGAGACTGTGTATACAGTGAACCGTCACACAGACAGCAGTGATCGGGAAAAAAGTCTTGATAACGATAAGACAGCAGTTATCATTATAGACAATCTTGTACAGCGACGATTTCTTGCAAAAAAAGGTTGCTTTGTTTACAAACAAATAAACTACTTTTTGAGATTGTGTGGGAGAAGTAGAGAATTTGCTTTACGTAGATTCCATGTGGGAGCGATGCTCAGACCTTAGGAACATGAAGGAGTAGGTCTCTGTTGTTGGAAAATCGTTTATTATAGGTAATCAGATATTACTGGGATGTACAATATTAGGGATGGTTCTTCGCAAACTGTACGAATTCTGGTGTGGCACAGAAGAAACGTCTTCTTTTTGTTGGATTGTACACGATCTTGACTTGGGAAGATAATCTGTCTAATCGCAAGTTTATATGCTATAACTGGGCTGCGAATCAGCGCTGCCAGAAATGGAGATAACACTGTATTTTAGTTACAGACAGAATTTATCATAACCCGAGACTGTGTATACCGTGAATCGTCACACGGACGGCAGTGATCGGGAAAAAAGTCTTGATAACGATGAGATAAAATGACAGCAATTATTGTTATTATATATTTTTTTAACGAGATTTAAAACATGGCTACTCATGAAATCATCGAAGTTGTAGAATCACCAAATTCGAGCCGCGATCTTTCCTTTTGGCGCAATCCTTCACATTATATTCGTTCATCTGCCAAAGAAAGAGCCTTGGATATAAAGAAGAATGCCTCCCTATCGGAATTAAGTGGTAGTCTAGGCGATCTCGGTACATTACTCCCAATCTTAGTAGCTCTTTCAATTACCGGTCAAGTTTCTTTGACAGCATCGCTTATATTCGGGGGTCTATGGAACATCACTAGCGGTTTGATGTTTCGAATACCCATGTGTGTTCAACCTATGAAAGGTAATGAACATATTTAGTATTTTTTTTCTTCCATATGTTTTAAAATATTAACAATAATATCTATTTTACAGCTGTTGCAGCGGTGGCACTTTCGGCACATTTATCAATTGGTGAAGTCATGTCGGCAGGCCTTGGCGTTGGATTTATGATATTCGCTCTCGGCATCACTAGAACTATCAAGGTCATTGAGAAGTTGACCCCCATTCCAATAATCAGAGGTATCCAGCTGGGAGCGGGCATAACGCTGATCATAAAAGCTGCTGATATGGTTCGAAAAAACGGTAGTTGGGGTGGTACTTTTTGGAAATGGAATGATAATTATGAATGGGCTCTTCTAGCCTTCATATTCGTGTTTGTATTCTATTCATCTAAAAGAATACCAACTGCATTAATACTGTTCATTTTGGGGCTAACAATCGCCTTGGTAAAGGTCTTCAAATCTGGCATGACACCACCATCAGTCTCATTTAACTATCCCTCGACTGTGGTTCCAACTCTAGAAGAATTTAAAACTGGATTTCTTAGTGCATCTCTTGGACAACTTCCACTGACAGCTCTCAATTCTGTTATCGCATTGGCGGCGTTGGCTCATGATTTGTTCCCGGAACGGTCCTCATTGAATTATGTCGAAAAAATCTCAGTCTCTGTCGGTCTTATGAACATTATTGGATGTTTTTTCGGATCTATTCCATATTGTCATGGATCGGGTGGACTAGCTGGTCAATACCGCTTCGGCGCAAGATCCGAAGTCAGTGTTTTGGTTCTTGGATTGTTCAAAATGATCCTGGGAATTTTGTTTGGAAAGACTTTAACCAATCTTCTAGGGTTCTTCCCTAATTCACTTCTCGGGGTAATGCTCTTTGTTTCTGGAGCAGAATTAGCCTGTGCGGCACGAAATTTCATGGTCTCTGGTGATGATGATGACGATGATGAGGCGAAAAAGAAGAATTTTACCCTAGTGATCGTAACAGCAGGATTATTGGTCGGTTTCCAAAACGATGGAATTGGATATATTGGTGGTATGGTGGTTAGCCTTTTATTCATTGTTATTCGCTTATTGATCCCCTCTGTTGCCAATACGACAGATTGTAAAAATTAAAATGTGTGTAATTGCTGTATAAATAAACTGTTCATTTTGTAAAAGTGTCATCGGTTGGGGGTGTCTCGTTCACACATTTGAAGAAAGTTGCGATTTCTAAACCTGGCGTTCGAAAATAGACAATCTTTTTTATTGATTATTTATGGGATGCACGTTGTTTATAAAATCGGCGATATAATAAAACCAGGTTTGGAATTCCGCTTTTAATGTGCACCAAAAAATTCTAACCGCTACACTCCAAATTATAATTATCCATTTCTTTGTCCTCTCTGCATATTAAAATGCAGAATATTAAAAGTATGTTACACTCGAAAAACCGTAGCCTAAAATTTACATAATTGTATTACCCAAGTACATAGACTTGCAGCATCCTTTGCACAACTCGTTCACCATTGGGGTACTCCCTCCTCTCCCTCTTTACCGTTCGTAGTCATGGAAGTCCGTTTACTGACTTTTAATTTTTTCATGCGCCCGCCTCTCGTAAAGAACAATGCCAGCGACCACAAAGAAGCGAGACTTGCATACTTTATAAAGCATTGCTTGCACAAATACGACATAATATGTTTACAGGAAATGTTTGCTTTTGGCAGTAGCAGACGCGCGCGACTGTTGGAAGCTGCATTCAAGGCAGGATTTAATTATTCTTGGGCCTCTCCGGCAAAGCGGCTCCTGAGTGGTTCCATTGACGGAGGTTTAATTATACTTAGCAGGTTTCCTATTAGAAATAGGGACTTTATTGTGTATCCCGTCGGCGTTTACAGCGATAGGTACGATATGCACAGGAAAATCTTTTTTGTTTTTAACCCAGGGTATCACTCTGGGACCCTAACAAACGTAGTCATCGCAACACGACCATAGATTCTCCGATAAAGGGGCACTGTACGCTCGTATCGAAGTGACCCCGATGCACGCTATACATCTCTTTATTACTCATACTCAAGCATCATACATGAGCTCACCTCCCGTGACGGAACCATCAGCTATAATTCGATACCAACAATTAGCAACGTTACGTAAATTCATTAACAAACACAAATCCATGCGTAAGCCAAACGAGGCTATTATTGTTGTAGGTGATCTGAATGTAAACGGTCGGCCTCCTTACGATCCAGCAAACCCCGCAAGTGCGACGGGTGATAGCGCCGAGTACAAGCTGATGATGAAAATATTGCGTGGTGAGGGTATAGATGCAAAGTTGATAGATCCAGGTTTACCTGATGATGCTACTGAGCATATGAGATTTGTCGATTCGACCGTTGATATAAGAGATTTGTTAAAGGAAAGTTATTATAATCATCCGGTTACTTTTGGTGACATTATGGTGGACGAAAATGGACATTTACAACCGAGAGAAACGGTGCTTGCTGCTAAACATGACTATTGTGCTATGGCGAGCTTGGATTATATCCTATCAATTGATGAAAAGTCCAAGGGGGATGTAACAGGTGAAGCGCATTTTGTGTATGATATCGACAGGACAAAAATCGAGGAATTTTTCGTAAAGGGAGATTATCCGTTCACACAGCTGTCTGGTGAGTACCGAGAGGATGTCGTTGCGTCGCTTTAGCCGATTATTGACTACATTGACACTTTCTCCAAAAAAGATCATTATGGGGCAAGCACAGTGTTGAAAGTTGTTGACGCAAACAAGTGACAATCGACGTGTCAAATGTAGGATTATGAAATATTTCTACAATTTATTCTGATAGACGGGCGCTTTCGCTTTTTTTTAACATGTCATGCCCCTATAAAAGGGTTATTCAAATGTATCGTAGGAAATATGATACAGCTGTATTCTCAATAAGAATATATATATATGTATAGAGATATATAGGTGTGTGCGTGTGAAATATATAGAAAGAATAAATATAATAATACAAATGAGACACTCTCAAAACAGTTCTAACAAACCATACAACCATCGTAATCTCTATTATGTGAATAGAAATAAACCGGGGAAATAGTCAAAAGATTAATTAGAAAACACACACACACATATATTACTTTGTATTAGTAATTTAGTCTGCTAACCAGTGCCCTCCTCTTTTAACGTATTTATCTATGAGTATCCCGAGATCTTTTACTACAAATCGACATATAACATTTCCAAAAAAGTCGGCTATCTTGTATAAACGAGTTACAATGTGTGTGTGATGGTGATGATAGGGTGCTTTGAATGAGGAGAAGTGGGTAATGTAGGTTTCTACAAACGGTTAATTTGTAAAATAAGTAATCAAACATTCTACAATAATTCAAGACGAAGTATCTCAAAATGTAACCTATACTCACCCACAACTTTAGCATTAGCAAATACTTTCAATAAAATTTCTACATATGTATTAGTCTCGCTGCGTTTGTCAGACATTCGATCAAGTCGCTGACTTATTTTGTTGCCCCAGTTCATAATAGAGTTAGTACTCTGGCGACTCTTTCCATTTGTCGATTCTACATAACTGAGCTTACGAGCCAGAGTATTTTGGATAGTTTCAATGGTAGAATCGATAGAGTCCAATTCCTACAAAAAATGTTCAAGTTTAGCGTAATTCAAGTATCACAGGACAGTTCATAAAGTTGACCATGTCACCAACAACAGCAAGCGCTATCTCACACAAGTTTCCCTCTTTTATACACCTTCCTCAACATCCGCCCAACTAACCTTGACAAGACCATCCATATCGTGAACAGGAATCTTTTCCAGCCTCAACAAACAGTTATATATAATGTCACAACTAGAAACTTTTGCTTCTATAGCGGAAAACTTGACAGTTGCTTGAGCCCAAACACGATTAGGAACATACAGCTTCTCGGTTAAATATCCTCCACTCGCCATTGTACGCCCCAACAGCCGCATCAACCAAAATGGCCTCATATGTACATCATCCGGCGGTGATTCTGGTGGTGCATTCTGCCCCGCCATATGAATACCCGAGTCCTCAGAATACAACGATGAATAACTTGCATCGTATACTCTTGCGGAGTCTGACCTATTCAGTCCCGGACTAAACATTGGACTAGAAAGCGCCGGCGACTGCACATTAAAACCCGAGACCCACGGCGAAGTTGGCGAATTCGATGCTACAGTTGGAGATCCGGGCAGAGTCGATAAATGTGGATTAAACCGCAAGCCATTACTGCCTTTTCGCGATTGACCAGGATTTGAGGCCGATCGTCTGGGCGGACCAGGACTCGATGGGGTTGTAGTATCTTGGCTCGATGCTACACGAGTAAGTACTATGCGAGAGTTGATTTGTTTTTCTTGCGTCAAGGGAAGGGGTCCTGGCCGTCGGCTTGCAGGTGACTCTTTACTAAACACTTTATTTATGACTACATTTGTAGGGGATGCTTTCGAACGTGTTTTGGTTGGTAACGGGGGACTAAAAACATCGCCATTCGAGTCTTGATGCTGGCTTGCTAATAGGTTGGGTTCTGACTTGGATGAAATCGGTAATGGTTTTGGTGAGGGACTAGCTCTGGCTGAGGGTGATTTTTTCTCTAATGTCTCCCCCCCTGGCGGCGGCGGAACTGATGGTGGGTCAGGAGGCAGAAACGTTGGACTAGAGACCTTGGGTTTTACATAAACAGTTTCAGGTTGAAGCGTTTTAAGTTGTGTGGGTTTTGGTGGATCTCCCTTTGGGGGTGGTGGAATTAGAATACGCGGAGAGTTTATTGATGAAGAACGCTTCTGTTCGCCAGAAATTATCGACTGATATAATTGTTGTTTGTATGACATTGAATTGCCATTTGAATTCGTATCGATCCTTGTTGGATCACTCTTGCTTTTTACATGCTTTATAATAATTTCTTCATCCCTGATAAGCTGCCCATATACATCGTACTGATCTTCCGATCCCGACCCAATATCAGATAGACTCATTGACGATTCGTTTCCTTCTGTAGATTCTGCAGGTGATTTTGGTCTTTCTGCAGCTGATTCGTAATCTGAATGAGGGGGAGTTGTCTTATCCGACATGAACGATTTTCTCGAGTTCCACGATCTTGTCGTTGATATTGAAGACGTTGATTTTTTTCTTGTTGGTCTTGTCTTTTGTATAGATTCTGGATCATTCGCATTAAACGTAATACCGTTAACGTTCGTTACATCAACATGACTTGGATCATCTATTTGGCTTGAATTAGTATGTTGGAGTACTTTTGCCTTCTTCTGAGTTGCCTTGTCCAGAACATCGATCTGCTTTTTATGATCAGAAGGATTATTTTTGCGCTTGTCCACTGTTCTAGAATTAATCACTGGCTGTGGACTAGTTCCTGGTTCTGTGCAGCTAGCACTCCGTTGCCTAGTATGATTACTATTGCGTGTATCGCTGTTTGGACCATTCTCCGAGTTAATTACGTCTTCATTAGCGGGAGGGACAATAGTTGAGAGTAGTTTGATTCGTTCGGCATATGTGTCGTGCTGGAATAAAAGGTCAACCGAACAAGACGTTAATTGATTGTTCGAAACACTAGTTATAAAATGATCATATATATGCAATCTTTTATCATTCACTTTGCGCCTCTAACGCCCAACACCCAATAAGCGTCAATTCACTCGTAACAATTTCTATATATACCCAAATCGATCTTACGATTGGAAATAACGACTCAATGCGCATAGAGAGTAATCAAACTATCATAAAATAATGTCAAGACAGGAATAACTCACAATATTCTGTAACCTTTGGCGATCAGCTTCATTAGCAGCCTTGTCTATTACTTGCGATAACAGCCTTACGGTCTGCTTGTATGCGGCTAACGCAGCGGCTACATTATTGGCAGAGTCTAATAGCACAGCAGACTGAGCCTTCTGTAGCGCTATCGTGAGTATTGATTTGGAATGCGCACGAGGTGACGGAGGAGGCTGTTGTATTGAGGAGTTGGCAGAATTCCCCGGTTCGGTCGTTTTGGAAAGAGTTCTCGAGTTTGTGGTAGTGGTAGTTAGATGACGGGATGTAGAGTTTGTAGCTGGAGTAGACATGAAGAAATAATTGACTAGAAAGGAAGAGTGGGATATTACGTTGTAGTTTTATGATTTTTATTAGTTGTCAAGAGAAAGTTAAGCGTCAGAGACTGAAAACAGCAGATGGGAGCGTGAATATTTGGATTTTTGTCGAATGCTTCTTAGTCGGCATTGCAAGATTCTAATATGGCTTTCATTTGACAGTATTTACTATTAAGACGAGTTGAGCGACTGTTTACGTATTGATTGGTTGTGTGTTACCGAAACCATTATTTTGAATCACGAGCAAGTAAGAACATTATCTGTGTATATGCATTGTTGAGTTTATTATCAAGTAAATATAGTATTTGGCATGCCGCTTAGTTTACAATTAGTAATTTATAATATGTGTTTGCTTACCTGTTTCCTTATTTGACTTTTGTAAGAGTTCTCGAGTGTGACAAGCTTGCTCGTGATATTTAGAAATACGTAATTATTAAAATTTATTTTAAGTCTACTTTTGGTCAGAAAACATTGACTAAGCTGTCGTTCACATGTTTGTTCACAGACATTTATTTTTACTGCTAATTGTTTGGTATTGGTTTATAGGTGGTCCCGTTTCTTTGCTGTGCGTTGATATGGACGCAGTACCCATTCTGTATCTGCTACTTTGAGATCGACTGTG
Organism: Paraglomus brasilianum; assembly: GCA_910592345.1. NCBI lineage: Eukaryota > Fungi > Glomeromycota > Glomeromycetes > Paraglomerales > Paraglomeraceae > Paraglomus > Paraglomus brasilianum. The sequence continues at coordinate 17,302 of CAJVPI010000341.1, forward strand.
CCAAGCTTAATCTCGTATACTAGTTATGGTTGTTTGGCCATGGTCAAGCGATAACGATCAGAATATGGATGATATGTTGTAAACAGTTGATAATAGTAACTAGATAACTTACGTCTCATTTCAAATCGAGGACCAACCTCAGCCAATTGAACGTTTTTATGACTTGTCTTGATGAATACATGATGTCTGATAAAATATAAACGAGATAATGCTTGTGAGTTTCATAAATGTTACAAATCCACCAACTTTTCTTGCTCTCCACTGTCTGAAGGTCACCTGAATGATATGTAATCATTTTCATTGGCAAACGTCATAACGCGTTTGCTGTCTTCCCTTGGCACTGGAAATAGATATTTCAGTACACTCATTACCTACAATTGAATGAATGCAATCATCAGAAAATTGAGCCAATTAATTGACAGATAACAGAATGAACAATTTACCCTGTTTCCTAATTTGGTGTTAAAATTATGAAATACGAGATGAGGATAGGCTTCTGAGACTGTGCCTTGGTCTCTGATGTCGTGTCTCAACACAACATTATGTAAACTGAAAAAGGCTGTCGGTCCATAAGGAAAATGACAGACGATCATTCCAACTTTTTAAAAGCAGTGTAGTTAGTTCAATATCCAATTGATGCTAATATGCGATATATGCGATATACAATATAATGTCTACCTGGTTCACCACGATGTTCGTGAAGAATGATCAAGTCGGTGACATCGTTGGATTTGCATGCATCCACGATATCCTTTAATATGTAATTACCACGATTTATTCTTTGCGAATTTGGGAAAATAAATCTCACTTCCTAGTTTTCAAGTGATCCGAAGATGATTACGTTTGTTAAGCAAGTTCGTTAATGCATCATAAAATTGAAAAATGAGCATATTCTAACCTTTGCAAATTGTTGAAGCCTACTACTGGGATCTCGTGAAGTAGTAATCAAAACCTTAGGATCGTAGATTCCGGCGCGTGCATATTCGTCATCAATGTGAGTAGATGGCTCTACAAGTAGTAGAATAAGTAAGAAATCCAGTGTCATAACGCAAAGCATAACGCAAAGCAGACATTTATCGATCAAATCTCAACCTGTTTGTGCTTCATCAAAATGTAGTTCCTTTTGTAACTGTGCGGCATCATTCCTTAGTTCAGTAGGAATAGGTTTCCCTTCTATTATTATGTAGGTTTGTTAATAATTGATCAAGCAAACTGTATACCAACAGAGACATTAGCATCATTTACAAATTAAGCGTGTTCGACGAAATGTAATAGACCTCTTATCGCTTCTTTAATTTTTTGCTTTCTTTCATATATTTGTCGCTCGTTTGTTTCGAGTGATTTACGATAAAGATATTCGCGGCGAAGGCGGGTTTGTCTTCGAATCTATGTCAAAGGATGGGGTAAGACGGGTGTAGAAATTTGAACTAAAGCTTGGCATCAACACACCATTTTTGTTTTAGGAAACTTGATATAGCAAGGATTGGCTTTGGTGGAAAAAACTCTCAACGAATCTTGAACGCCGAAGTTATTGAAGTTATTATTATGTAAAGAATTCTCTTGTCCAAAAAATATTTCGGAAAAGGTTTTGTACCACGTAATTTTTTCGACCAATGACGTTCAATATGTCGATCGTCACATTAAATGAACCGATTGTTAGCGTATTTTACCAACTTTAAAAGTTCTTGTGGGAAATTGATACGGAAACCGAATACAACACCGCAGCGAATTGGGGTTCAACAATCACAATAGCCCCAAGTACAAGGAAGCATTAAAATTAGTCATAAAAATATTGGTTTACATTTTGGGGTGTGTCCAAGTTCTTTTCTTTTTTTCATGCGCATTTACCGAAACATACAGCAGATGCTGTGTCTAATAGAAAAAATTTATATACTATGCATTGTGTCCAATGAATGATCATCGAAAGTGAGCTTGTGAAAGCCTGTCCTCCAGCTCACTGTATTGTCTATTAATAATGCATCTATAAAATTAAATAATCGTTGCAACTATTACTAAATTTTTACTATACCGCTTTTCAGTCGACAACTACAAGTAAATATAAAGCAGATGTAGCTAATTCTTTGCTTGTGTCATAACGTTCGATAACACAGCACGGCAACCTTACGATTAGACAAAATTGGGTGATTCCGTGAAAGTTGATGTCAACAAATGGGTAGATCGTGATTGTTGAGCTTGGCTCTACCTTGTCCGAAAGATTATCATCATTGAGCCAACCTGTAGAGACTTGCAGCAAGCTGGTCTAATTGCAATGAATATGACTTTATGAAATAATATTATTTGATAGTGGTATTAAATTTAAGAAAGATAAGCACAAGAGATATAAAGGTCCAAAATGGTGAATTTTTAATTGAAACCTCCAATAACTATATGTAGCAATGTTGAACTTAAAAAAGCTGACAAGAATTAGACACAAGCGCGTTGAAATCAACTTTGTATAGCAGTGCGATATAAACGTAAAGAGCATTGTCATACTAATACACTTATTCTTGTCAAATTAATATTACTTGTTTAATTATTATTTAATTAATTATTTTTCATGTTGTTAAAGATAAAAAGGTTTATAAAATAAGCAGATACTTATTAAAAAATTCCGATAAATCCACAAAACTGTTGGTAACAAGAAATAAGAAAAGATGTCCAAACATTGTGAGCATTTACGCCGTGCTTACGAATTACATTGTCCTTACTATTTAATAAACTTGTCAATATTATTTGTTATGTAGCTTAATGACGTTCCCAACAAATTATTATTATTTTTGTCCTGGCCGATCGGTTCTAACAATTACAATAATTATTCAATAATTTTGTTTTGACTATAACAATAACACAAAAAAATTCTTTAAATCCGTGACACTAACGCTAAAATGTCACGTTTCTAATCTCATGCAATGCATTGATCCAAATTTGGTAATCGACCTAAAGATGGAATAACAGCGAAATAATTACTTGTTATGACGAGTTCTACGGAACTGGGAAAAAATTTTAATTCTTATATAATTATTTAATAATTGGTTAGGAGTTCGTTTAATATTAAGAAAACACATTCAGAATTTATAGATGAAGTACATAAAAAAGTTGCATCGTGGTTGGCTCGTACTTTTGATGTAATAATATTGCCAACATTTAATGTACACAGATGTCACGTCGCCGATGGGGAAGAAGACTTAACAATAGAATAGCTCGAAAAGATGATGAGTTGGGCCCATGCTAGATTTCGGAAATAATTGGTATCTAAGATGGAGGAATTTGACAAGATTGTTATAACATCGGTGTCGGAAGCCTATACTAATACAAGCAAACCATGCAGCGATTGTGTATTGTGAGAAATTTGGGTGGAAATAAAGAGTTTAGGTGCGATAAATGTGGGCTTCGGATTAATAGGGTGCCCGGGGGATTTTTCTCCGGCAATTACTTGAAGTTTTATGTCCTTTTATTAGTTACACCTACGATTGAACGCTAAAGGTGTACTGCACTAATAAAAGCTGAAACATATTACATAGTTATAATTAAATATTAAAAAGTTAACTATAGACCTCTAGAAACCTGCTACAGGATAAACTAGGGAGTTAACCGGGCATTGCTTGATGGAGTCCACATAACTATGTTGTTCAATGTTAGCAGTGTACGTTCTGCACACCCGATAAATTAGGCCAGAACATGGCTTTTCTATTGAATTTGTGAACTATTATCATTCACTTTGATGTGGTAGATACAGTATGTGCCTATGTAAGCAATATTGCACAAAGAAAGAATGCCTATCATTCGACTCTCAATGAATAACTTTAATTCTGTATGACTTTTTTTTTGCCTTTTTGATATAAATTAGGCGATGAAACTGATAATTTATACAAATAGGTTTACGTACTCGTTATAAAAGAACATGCATAGAGAATGGTTTCTGCTTACCAAATAGTGAATCTGTTAGTATGTTATGTTAGCACGAGAACCTATCCATAGTATCTGTTATTGATGTCCCAAAGAAATGCTGTTAGGTTGACTGTGCAACCGTTTTTAAAGCTTGGCGTTTGCACCACGTGTTTTGCATTATCAGTAATAAGGGGTTATCCAAATCCGGAAAGAAAGGGATTCACTGCCTGCCAAGTCAGCTTAATTAATTATGAACTGTATCCTAAAATATGCATAGTTTCTGTGCCTGTTAGTGGATCAGAGGGTCGTCAGTGGCACAGCATCTATATGTTACCCGATTTAATTACGTTTTCACAAATTTGTATTCTCACCCTGTAGATGGATACTCCACGCTTAATCATTTTTGATTAGAATGTCAAGCCTAGAGAAAGGCGAAGACCTCAAACGCATCTCAATCAATAGCGCTTACTCGCCTACCGCAAGTGTGACTATTGATATCCCCGTAACTACCATTGTTCCGAATAAGCGAAAAACCAGTCCTATTGCAGTTTCCCCGTCTGGAAGTTATGTTGCTTTATTTGATGATGGAAAAGATTCGATAAGTGTATGGATGATGTCGAAGAATGGACTTGAGCCGGTCTCAGAAGTAAATGTGAATTCTAGTACTAATTATCAAGGCTTTGCCATTTCCGATTATGGGTATCTGGCATCTGGTCACGGTAAATTGTTTATCTGTTGCGTTAGTCAATGTCTTATAGCACAAGACTGCTTTTATTGCAATATAATATCTAACTTGCTGGGTGATTAGTTGTCTATTCATTTGTCTCAGACAAGCAACAACCGCAACTTGAGCCCGATTTAACTACTTTGAGGACCAGCTTTGCATTCTGCTACACTTTCCTCCCATCTGGTGAATTCGTTGTTGTCAATGACCTTGGGATTCATCGATACTGCTCGGAAGGCGATCAATGGAAAGACAACGCAACATCGTTTGAATGGTCATCTGAGACGGAAGAAGCTGTCGACAGGCGGACTCGTCGCAGGCGAGTTCAATATTCGATTATCAACAGAAAGCTAATATGTGCGTATGATGACCACTTGACACAATGGGATCTCGGTAGCGGAAAGATGGAGATGGAATATTACCTCGATAATGCTGCTTCTCTACAGGAAAGAAGACACAACGAAGAGAATTACATTATTGCAATAGATTCTAATTCAACCTTATCCGCGTTAATAACGCAAGACGATGATTCTCAGAAGCTGACAGTGTATTGGGTGCAAACAGCACTTCCAATGGCGACAGTGCAAATTGTCAATGACGCTGACGACTGCATTGTTGCAATGGAGTTTATAGAGTCATCGTCTTGTATATTGTTGGCGACAATAACAAAAATGGGAAAGGCTATGTTATGGAACCCACACGGTCTGAAATGGAATTCTCCTTCTGGAGACATTGGTGAGCCATTGGACACATTCAATCTTCAAGAATACAGCAAGCTTACAGAGTGGTTGCCTGGTCTTACCTTTACGCTTAGCAGAGGAATAATATTAACTTCGATAGATGGTATCCCAACTGTCTTACATATATTAACTAAACATATTGAAAATTATCGAAACAATTTATTTAATGCTCCATTGAAAGCTACTCTCATTAGAGATCTCGTAACTATTCACTCTGACAATTTATCAGATACACATAATCTAAATGGAAGATTTCTTCAATGGACCATCAGCCGAAGAACTGGGCTTCGTGTTTACAAAGACTCGTGTTTCGTCTGTTCGATTACCGCTCAAAAGTTTGAATACTTTGGATGGGTAAAAAACTCGACCATTTTGGACAATGATGAGTTGCTGGTACTCACTAATAGATGTCTGTGTATATTCTTTCTCGATGGTATTAATGATACAATAGAAATAAGTTACTACTGGGATGATGACAGATGGCCTGCCTATAGGCCCAAATTTTCCCAATTGAGCTTGATCAATGCCTTGGAAAGGAAAGAAGGCGCGATATGGTGGGATCTGCTTTTTGAAAAATACGAACACGCTAGCGGACCGCTGCCATCACCAAGCTTCAAAAGTATTTGGTGGCATAAGCAGAATGCCATGGAAGATAGTTCCATGCAACGAATTCGTATTTTTAACAACCTTATCCGAATGCTGACAAGTGAAGAAAACCTGGCCAAGTACGGTTATATATTACTCCCAGAGGCAATTAAACAGCACGATGATGTTATTGTTGAAACTATAGTCAGGACTTGTATTGATCTCTTTTGCAAGAACTCAATTATGTACATTGGATTGTTGCAGATAATTACTGCATCTCTACCAAAGCTGTGCGAGTACTATCCTGATCAGACAGCATTCTATTTTTCAAAGATACGCTTGATTCTGGAACCGCGTTGTCATTCCATAAATCGATTAAAGTTACCTGCTCGCCATCTATACGCATTTTCACGCAGGTTTGGAAGACCAGACGATTTCAGTTATCTGGATACCTCACAAGTACCGGAAGTGACATCCACATATTTAGATCTGTTGTTCAATGTGCAGCAGTTAGTCTCTCCGCTCCAGAGCAATATCTCACTGACAATTATATGGTTACGATATGCAGGGCTCTATGCTTTTATATACATTCGTAATACGCTAATAACATTTATGTATAGAATTTTAATCCCTATTACGTACAGTGTAATACGCGTTAAGAGACGTTCCACTCTAACGCTTGTGGTTGGGTTACCAAGATTCTGCGCATACCCACCAAATTACTCGTTCTTGAAAGATTTCCTCTTCCCAGCATCAAGCCCGTTCGTAACAAGCACCGTGAGCGATAATCGCGACTTGTTTAGAACGTGGGATGGAGAAGCATTGATAAATTTCAAATGGCAAACATTTGGCTTGTATTACTACATATTTATCTGGATACAGTTCATAGCGTTGTTTGTATGCTTTGCAGCTACGATGACAGATGGCGAGTCCGCCCTAGTTGATAAACCCACAAAAAGAAACCTAGTCTTGGCATCAGCTATACTTACAGTATGGCATCTTCATTTTGAAGTCAGGCAATTCATTTGGAATCCAGTATATTATGTTTTATCTCCGTGGAATTGGATCGGTAAGTTGATGCGCAATCATTTAACCATTATAGTCATATTTATACGATTCAACTTTTTCTAATGCCTGTTCCGATTTGTATACGTAGATTGCGGTGCATTTGGTTTCCCTCTTGTTACTTCCTTGTTTTTTCTGCAAGGGTATGATGTGCCAAGATGGATGTCAGCATTTTCCATCCTGCTCCTTTGGATGAAATTTTTACTGTTAATTCGGCCTTTCAAATATTTTGGCATTTACATAGCAATAATCTTTGGGGTTGCACAGCAAGTCTTTTCCTTCTTGGTGGTTCTTGGAATCATGATCGTAGGCTTTGCTCACGCATTTTTCGTATTGCTGAGACCCATGCCGAATTCATCATTTAACACGCCACCAAGCTCACTAGACGGAGAAGATCCAAATGATCCGTGGCAGCTGACACCGACTTATAGCCAAATGTTAAACAATGGTACACTTGTAGATGGCGCGACACTGATTCAGGATCCAGATGCAAATACTAATATGTACTCGTGGTTCGGCTCCTCGCTCTTGGGAGTATACAGGTTTCTTGCTGGTAAGATTGATAACCATGGGGTCTATTTAACAGGGGTCCGTATTATTTCATCGACAATCATTACAGTAAATTTCACCGACACTTAACTACCAAAAAAGGATAAATTCGAAATAATGTTGGTGAATATTTGTCGGCGAAATGATTGTCGATGAAATGATTGCCTCCCATTTAACAGTTATCACATAACTATATTCATTAAATTTGCCCAAATAGGTGACTGGTCATCTTTTGACGGGTGGAATGCAAGAGATAATCCTGAACTGGCAGTGATGATGGTTGCATTCTCATTTTTTACTGTGATCTATTTAATGAACCTGTTCATTGGTTTGTTGGGTAATGCAATCAATACGTATCATGAGCACGGGTCATACTTGGCACAAAAAGCAGAGGTATTGTACTAATCAACTATGCGTCAATATCGTTTGCGTTGCGAGTTCTGTTATTCAAAAACATGAATTGTCTTTATAGGTATTAGCCGAAATCGAGTTATTTTATCTACTTCCACATCAACGAAGATCAACATGGTTTCCTGATATGATGTAAGTACTTGACTAAGAAATACTGGATTATCATCAGTTCTATTCTGACGTTGTCATTTATGGTAATATTAGATATTTCGAGGCTGATACAAAAGAATTACGGCAAGTCATGCAAGAAAATGTTCAAAATAATCCCAACTATTTGCGTGAGCTTCCAAAGCACACCATGAGAATATTGAAGATTTTTGGATATCAAATCAGTTGAATGTAAACTAACTATTTTGTGAGGATAATTGGGTGTTGGCTAATATTATTTTCTAATCAAAGATCCATTAAAAAAGTTCCAAGCTATTTAATTTAATACAAAAGGCATCTGCATATAATGTTCTACTGATATGATTCGTCAATAATGCACATAGAATACACATGCAAATGCGTCATTCCAATCGTTATAAAGCACTTTGTATTCACGTCAAAGAAAGTGAATCTTTTGAAAAGCCTTCTGTCTAATCTTCATCCATTCTATCGCCTTCCGGATAATCTTGGTCTGTATTGTTATCCCGTGATCGCTCACTTCCTTCACCTTGTCCTTGCACTTGTTCTTGAATAGCACGAAGAAATGCTTCCACCCCTGTAGTGAATAAATAAATGCAAGTCCAGTATATATGTACGTATTCAAGTTGTAAGCTAACTGGAAAATGATCACACCAATTACTCACCGTTACCAGCAGACGGATCCAGACCAAGTTGTGACAATAGTGGTCCTAATTCTCCTGATTGCAAGGCAACACTGAGTGTCTGTAAAGCCTGTTTGAACAGTATATATAATTAATATACATTAATGAGATATACAAAAAAGCTTGTAAATACTATTATCTTCGCACTTGGTGGAACTGCGGACTTCGCATGACTTCTCGTAACTCCTCTGGTGTTCTTTCAATGTTTTGGGGAATTTCTGGGAATAATACTATCAAAAAGTAACATTAGCCAACAGAGAATTTTTTATTTTTCTTGAATAAAACGTTTACTACCTGATGCTATTTCTGGGTTATTCAATAATGGCTCAATGGCGGATGGTGTAAGAATGTCCGCCAAATTCAAATCTATAGATAAACCAAGTTAGTATGGCATTCAGATAGAGTAAACCGGTTAATGTACTTACCAGGTTGATGGTCTCCTTCTATGTTACAAACACAAAACAAATAACACTGAATTATTGCATTGTTAACAGAAGAGACGGAAAAAAAAAATCTAAGAGTTATGCGTTTCCTTATCTTACCCGGAACTTGTATTCTAGACAGGATGTTTCTGAGACTGCCCAATTGTTCAGATGTCATGCCCGCTTGTTCGGAAGCAGGCGTTGTTAAATGCTCTTCGGATAAAATATTCGTTGAAGGTTGTGGTTCTGTTGCAGTTGTTGTCGCAGGAATATTTAATCCTCTAGGATAATGTTAAGATAAACTTTGAATGAAACCAACTCGGCCGAATAAATCACGATCACACGTTTTTCCTTCTCCCTACCCAAAGGCACCATGCTGCTGTAAGATCTGAAATAACTGATCTTGATCCATTCCCAAGCCGGAAAACTCATCCATTGGACGGAATGAACCCGGCATAGCACTGCTGCTACTACTTTGCTGTCTGTTCTCCGCCAGGGCCCCTTGTGGATCGTTAATTAATCGGTTTACTCTGGCAAGATTTTCCTCATCCTTGTCATCTTTCGCGTTCTGAGCCCAGAAAAAGTAATTCTCCTTATTAGATTTGAAAGTCAACAAGAATACGCGTCCTGTTGTACACTGTGGCACTCGGACGAACTCGCATTCCTCAGGAATGACGATGAGATCCTGGATACGTCGATGTTCGGCAAGTAAAAAGAATAAGCAAATGCAAATTCAACGTTGCGTGTGTGGCGATAACGGTCAATATGGTTACCAGTTCAACAGCGCCAGTTTTCCGATCCTTCCAGTAAAAGTGCATTAATCCATCCTCTCCCTGCAATAGGAAGAATAGTTAGCAGACTGAGAGACAATTGGAAAAATCGAATAAAAATCAAATTTCACACCTGATCCATGTATACCAATCTACAGTCATTAATGTTCATGCAAGTTAATAATCAGCAGGAATTCCAAAGGACACAATTATGTTTGGCCAACAAATCTAACAACGCACCCTTTCTTCTCGTCAGGTTTAACCCAATTTGTCTCTCCATCGCGAAACAGTCTTCCAGCCTTAATTTCCAAAGGATACTTTCTCCGAGGAGCTGGCGCTGGAAACAGTGGTGTCGCAGTTCTAAATCCGCTAGCCGACATAAGTATCAAAAAGTGCAATGGAGAATTGGTCCCACTCGCCGTCTGAATTCTTTCTCGTGATTGTTCACTTACGTAACGACAAACGTACGTATTACGGACAAATGTCCAATCATGTACTGACAAGTGTTCCTATCAAAGTAGGGAGAGCAAAAATTTTTCGATTTTCGAAAAAGTCCAAGGCAAGCGAAAACATGTATTGGCATAATTTGTCATTCCTGTGGCTTTCATAAGGAAAGCCTGAATTATTAATATTGAATATACTATATATTATGTAATAACATAAGCAGATTTACCAGGAAATCCTCGATCTATCATAGCCCATATGAAAAAGCGGTCAACAAAAGCGAAGGGGAAAAGCTCCAAAAATGAGGCTTCCCAGCACAAACAACAGTTAGAAGCATTGAAAGAAAAAGATCCAGAGTTCTTTGAGTATCTTCAAAAGAACGATAAAGGTTTGCTCGAATTCGATCTATCTGACGAATCCGGTGAAGAAAGCATTGAAGAGGATTATGACAGTGACGATGATGATATTGATGACGATGATATTGATGATGAGGTTGGGAATGTTGTTGTTGATGATGAGGATGATGATGAGGATGATGAGATCGAAGACGTTGATGACAGTGATGAAAACGATCTGGGCGATTACGAGGATTTCGACGATGACGATGACGATGAGGAGGAGGAAAATGATGATGATGAGGAAGATAAGAGTGTCAGCAATGAAGACCGAATGGAGATGGATTCAAACGACGAAGAAGCACAAGCACTTAAAAAAGCTGGCTTGAAGGATCAAGAGAAAGTTACTGGACCTTCAATAGTAACCAATGAGCTTGTCTCAAGTTGGCAGCACGCCATCATTAAGGTGCGCTATCCTGTCCGTATTTTTACAAAACTATGCATTGCTTCCACCACATGCTAATTTGAGTCTTTTTGACAGAAAAAATCTCTCCGTATTCTCAAACGTCTTCTCCTTGCGTTTCGCGCTGCCGCCCACGTCAATGATGCTGACGACACTTCCAAAATATTTGCCTACAAAGTTACCAGTGCTGCTGGTAGATTGATTCTTATTCTAAAGACTGAGTTGTTATCATTTTAACAGATAACTCAATTAATTTTGATCATAGTGTTCAACAACCTTGTGGTCGTTTGCCTGAAACATGTGAGCGACGTGTTCGATCACCACTTGAAAACAAAAGATCTTGTTACGAAAAAGTAAGACATCTAATCTTTATAATAGAATGTTTTGTAAGCGTTACCGCGTGTCTCTCTCTTATATTAACTCCATTCTATTTGGTATAAGAAATCTCCCCAATACAGCTAAGAAATGGAAGACTGTCGAACCTCTCGTACGATCCTACATCACTAGCCTTCTCCATCTTCTTAGAAACCTTTCTGAGAACGATATGGTGTACTTTGTATTGAAGGAAACAGAGAAGACTATTCCATATCTTTTGTGTTTTACTAAACAGTCAAATACTTATTTGAAAGAGTTGTTGCAATTCTGGGGAACTGGAGATGATAAAGTGAAAATTGCTTCGTTTTTAAACGTGCGTACTCTGGTGACTACGGCCCCTAAACCGTTTGTTGAAACTTGTTTGAAGGTAAGTTGAGACCTAGTAGCTGGTAATTTATGGTTTACTGGAAATAAATTGTCTTATGACTTGGGAAGCACTGACAATATTTTTAACCTCCAAAGGGAATATATATGACGTTTGTTCGTAATTGTCAGACCACTACAACACACACTTTGCCGGGGATAAATCTCATGCGCAATTGCGGAGTTCAGGTTTTTGGCATTGATTTAAATACATCATATCAAACAGCGTTTGTTTACATTCGACAATTGGCCATACACTTGAGAAATTCCATGGCAATAAAGAGTCAAGTAAGAATCTATAATCAATTTGTGGGTTGAAACTAGGAAACAGCCTCGTTGAGCTAACACTCTAAATACTTGTTTAGGAATCGTACAAATCAGTATATAATTGGCAATTCATTCACTGTATAGAATTCTGGTCACAAGTGCTCGCAACTTATTGTGATAAGCAACGCGTTGCAGAGTCGGGGGAAAATATTCTGCAACCATTAATTTATCCTTTGGTGCAAGTGACAATCGGAGTAATAAGGTACCACAATATCGATCGTCCGTACTATTAATCTTTTTATTTTGAGCAGAGACAGATCATCTCACGATTGTTTTACTCCCCCCCCTCCCCTTTCCACATATCATCTCCATGTCGCCGCTTTATTTATTCTTCTACGATAACTCAAAAGACTAGTCCCAGCATCACAATACTTTCCACTTCACTTTCATTGCCTACATTCTCTGATCCACCTATCTGGCCGCACAGGAGTATTCATCCCGCTTGCACCATACATATTTTCTATTCTTTCCTCGCCCGAGATTCGGCGTAAGCCCAAGCCATCAACGTTAAAACCTTTAGACTTTTCTGTACACCTGAAGGCTCCCAAAAGTTATTTACATACCAGAGTATATCAGGATGGATTAATAGAGGAGTTGGTAAGAGTGATGGAAGAGTATTATGGAGGACTATGCTTGTCGATAGCATTTCCAGAATTGGCTATTCCGGCCGTCGTCCAGGTATGTTATAAGACGCGGTTGAGACTCAAGTGTCGCATAGTCTTGGGCATCAAATAATTGAAAGGATTTTGTTGTAGATAAAGAGACACATTAAGAAGTCGAAGAATTTGAAACTGAATAAGCAACTTCATGTTTTGGTTGAGAAGGTTAGTGACCAAAGTAATAAGAATGCGAATTCGGATAACCTTTTATTAACCAAACGTCTTGTTGCTTGAATGAACAGTTTGAGCAAAATGCAAAATATATCCAGCAAAAACGTCTACACGTAGAATTCAGTCCCAACAACCGAGCACAAGTGGTAATATATACTTTATTTGTAATGTCCTTACTCCAAGTCGGCCGTTGTTTACAGGAATTTTATCTTCATTCTACAGAAAGCATTTTTGAAAGATTCATCTCCCGAAGAGACTCCTCTTGGAGCTTATATACAATCAGTTAGAAAAGTAAAAGAACAAAGGAAACAATTAATTGAACAAAGTTGATATGGATCTAGGCAAATAAAACCTTTTTAGGTCGCCCAAATAGAGTAGCATAAAATAAAATCTGAATTTAAATTACGTCCTCAAGTATAAGTGCGTGTAAGTGCTGGCAAGCATCTTTATAAATAGCGAACATTCAGGTCAGCGAATATACCGATAAAGGAAACGTGTTTTGTTATAATGCATTATTGTCGCAATCTAATTTGTGACATTATGATTTGGCGATCATGGTATAAGAGAGGACGTCATCAATTATTGCAAGTACTGTATATCACGTCAAATCCACACAGTCTAGACATTTTTACTGAATCAAAGTCGCGTTAAAGTTAACCAGTTTTAAAGAGCGTGCTAAATTTAAAACATTATACACAATTTATTATATTTATGTGTATATTGTTACATTAGAACTAGAAGTCGATAAGGCGAGAGCTTTGTTTGGCGGATGACGGTTGGAATGAAGAAGAAGAAGAAGAAGTTGATAACGCGGGAATGAAGATGAACTTTCTCCAAACATAGATATTAAGACAAAAGCGGGCAACGACTATTGCATCAGTTACGCATCATGCGTTCTTCTCGACGTCGACAAAACGGAGTAATACACCCTTGCCATAAATTTACAAAATATCAACGTCCACTTACTCAGTTGATTGGGACCTGGGAAATCGACAATCATGCAAACCTCTTCATACACTCTTCGTACGATCAAAATAAATCACATAAACATAAAACAAAACAATCCATTCAGAGTACATAATCACCGATAAATCCTGAATTCTTCAACGATGCTCCAGTACATAAGCTCAATCCTGATAATAAACTCATCAACATTATTATTCGCTTCTTCGCACCAAATATGACATTAGTCATCTAGCCATATGATGCTGGAATAATCGCAAGTTTCAAGGCTCAATACGGAAACTATTCATTCAACAACGTATCAACTTCCTTGACACAAATGGTACAAGTGAGGTTCTCGAGTTATCTGATTAGGTCTTTATCGCCAGTACAACGGTGGGATTTAGGAAAGTTCAAGAGATTCTCTTGGTACACGTAATATTAATGACCTTGCTCTTTGCAATGCACCGAACGATCTAGGGTTTAGATAAATATTCCTATTAGTGAAGTATTTTGGGACCCACCATCTCCAATTCCACCTGCATATGTTCCAGTAATCCCGACAAACATAATCGGGGACAGTTTCAATATTGATCTGTACCGGACCCGACGCGTAGCTAATACAGAAGAAACTTGAGACCCTGAAGCGGCATTTACTGAAGTAGTGCATCGTAAAAGTGAAATAGGGTTATCCTTTTTTATTTTCGGTTATAATGATATTGTGCATTATTAACAGAATTTGTTTATTTAGATACAGTCGAACCTCGTTATACCGAAGTGTCGGGGGGGGGGGGGCATTCATGATTCGGTATAGTGAGGTACCTCTATATAACGAAGTTAGGCCTAGCGTCAAGCAATATTCATTATAATGAGACTTATGTGAATAATATCTTTACTTCAATTTACAAACAATAATACATGAATATAATATAATAATTATACTAATCAGTAACAAATGAATCTATTAGAGTTTGTTTTTGCTTTGCAATACTATGCAATCCCACCTTATGATGACTGAATTAAAAAACAGTCGGGCTGAATCATATATTGGCCCACAAATATGACAGCTAAAATCATATTATTAAAATTTTTAATACTGTATACGTGTCGTATGATGCAACCAAAAATCGTACGTACGTACAACCAATCACTATTCTACAATTTTTATCGCGTGATAAAACTTCGGTATAAAGCGATTAGTAGTCTATGTAAAAATCCTGCATCGAACTTCGGTAACGGTATAGCGAGGGAAGTTTACTATTTAAAAAACGGGGGAGCCAGAATTCCTTCGGTATAACGAGGTTTGACTATAGTAATGGCGCGACCTTTGGTTACATAACATGCAAAATTTCTGCAATCTTTACATTTTACTTCAAATATCACTCGCCTAGAAAAAGTCTATTAGCTTACGACTCAGAAAGTAAATGCTGAGCTTCAACCAAGCAAAGTAAGTAAACTCACCTTAATTGCATCCAGCGCATTTTTTTCGCCAGCATTCTTCGTACTGTAATTTGTAATAGTAACGAATCATTGGAGTTTTTGGATGAACAACCATCCTTATAGTTATCAAGGGAACCATTTCTTTATTAAGCCAACTACAGTATCCCTAGTTGTACGTTCATGTAGTACATCTACATAATGTTTTAACGATTTTCTATTCCCTTAACCTTCTTTTTAAGCTTATTGTGCTGAGAATGACAATCATGCAGTTCTTTTTCTAACGCTCTAATTCGATCTAAGAGCATTATAATAAAACTTTCAGGCCGTATAATTTATTTTTGCTTTTCGAAACACAAAGAATTAATTTAAAATTTAATATATTACTAGCTAGCACACTGCAATTTTGTAAACATGTTCACACTCGGTGCGCTAAATTCAGTGTTAATTTTACGGTAATTGCATTGTTCAATATTTTGCATTTAATTGCAAATTTAGGGGGGATCGGTGACTACCAAATAGTACCCTCGATTCAAAATTCGATTTCTCAACGAACACGCAAAATCAATTACTGAAAAGTATCTTGAGCTCAAGGCTCTCGAGCTTAAACTTGACGTAACTGTAATTCCGATCATTGTTATTATATTAATACTTATGACTGGTCATTGTTGCAAACTATCACTAATGCATTCGTATATCCATATATCGTTTAAGGGAAGACGATATTATACAAAAGAGGTACTGTAACAGACATTCTCATATAAATTGACGCGATTATAATTGACTCTTTCAATATCGTATCTTATAAATACAAAAGATTAAGCTTAAAAATAAGTTTGTACGTTAATATAAGCTGTGTACAGACATATCATACACATTTCATGAAGGAAGGTTCAATATTGAGCGAAACATAATTACGTAAAATTGTACTAACAATTTCGAACTTTGGTTGTCGAACTTCGATCATAAGACAACTTTGAAAAGTTTTGTTTTAACGTGTCTTATGTGAGTAAGTAAAAACGTTTGAAAAGTCTTAAAATACGCAACTATAAATTTTTACAGCGTAATATTAAAATTGATCAAATAATGATCCAAAACGTAAATATAAATTTATTGAATATATTAATATAATTGATACTTTGTAGGGTTTCCTTTGTTGGTTATAACAGCAGGAACTCGATAATAATAAGACATGCTGTCTACAAGGGTTTGTATCTGATTACTGATTTAATTTATAACAAACAAACGCGTACTAATTTTGTGCCCTTTATTAGATGCAAACAATGCTTATTGAGTGAAGTCATTAATACAAGACGTGTCTAATATATAATACTATTTTTACGTTTTGGACCAATTCTTAATCTTACACTGTAAAAATTTTGTATTTTAAGACTTTTCAAACGCTGTTACTTAATCACGTTAAAACAAAACTTTTCAAAGTTGTCTTATGATCGAAGTTCGACAACCAAAGTTCGAAATTGTTAGTACAACTTTACGTAATTATGTTTCGCTCAATATTGAACCGTCCTTCATGAAATGTGTATACATAGGCAAACTCGATAAGTCGGACGCTCGATAAGTCGTAACTCGGACAATCCTGTCGACCAGATTATAACAAATGACTCTCGATAAGTCGGACCACGTGATTTT
>CAJVPI010000342.1:0-34366 GCA_910592345.1 Paraglomus brasilianum
CACCACACGGGACTACATCGGAGTATTCCACATGCAGTGCAGAAGCCATATCGAGAATAACAATCGTAAAAGCGTTTATCGGCAATCATGTAGTAATTGTCATCATTCCCAGTAAAACCCTTTATTAGTTTGTTGCGATATTCAAGCCATTCGGAATATCGTCTAAACTGACTAACGTCATCATTGTATTTGTGTGTTGGAAGTGAGTATAATCTAGCAAACTCATTCACAAACGTTGGTGTACATTCTTGGCTACTTCCAAGGAAGACCAGTATTGTCTCGCTGAAGTAATTGACGTAACGAAGAGCGTAATAGACGGTGGAAATTTGAGTTGGCTTTATTCTGGCAATTTCCTTGTAAGGAATCCATTCAAGTTTTAAGTCATGCTCCCTCTCCAAGGAGGATTGAACTAAGTTGTCAATTGCTGGATTATTAACCCTTAGAACTAATGACATCGTTTGAATAAGAAGTTTCCAATCTCAATTCTATTTGGACGTTTATCTAGTTATAGATCGACCAAAAATCCGTTAAAGATCGACGGGGTCGTTATTAAAAAAAATTTTTCAGACCTAATAGTAATATATTCACGTCTATCACTATTCACTTTATTGTTACAAATAAAATATATAGGTATATAAGCGTTAAGCACATGATACTGTAATAAAAATTTTTTCCTGCAAAGCAGGGCTTGTGGGCCTATCTATTGTTTGATTTTTTCTTGTACATAACGCCTTTTACTTTCGGGTTTGTTGCTTGCTGATGTTCTATCTTTTAGCAATCCCCCACAATTCCCCCAATCATTCGTCTTATATTGCTCCGAAGGACATCAGGTTTTGCAGTTTTGAAAAATTAATTTGATATTCGCATTCACCCCCTAGTGCAATAAAACCCATCAAACGAAAATATAATAAATGACTGCCAGTGGCTAGAAATGAAAAGGTAAAGATATCAGGCTTAGTTTTGTTTAGATTCCCGGGTAATTGTTGCTGGAAACCGTTAATTTCTCTATCAGTAGGAATAATCGATTTGCCCAGATTGGCAAATAAGAATGTTAATTAATTGTCAATAACGCGCGTTTAGTGTAGATATAACCGATAAGTCGAACTTTATTCCGCTGGTAGAAATCGACGTACGGAGTCGAGGTCAATTAACATTCCAGGATTAACGTATACGCAATTTATGAGAATTGTGAGTATAGATAAGGTTACCAATGTGTCGATTATACACTATCCATAAAAATAAGTTTGCAGTCTCTTTTTTTTTATTATTAAAAACATACATAACAAGTAATTGTTTTTTGGTACCAATTAAAAGCTCTGCTTCTTGTGTACGCGTAATTTAAAATTATAAATAAATACCACAGTACCACTAATGGTCTGATATTAATAATGGGTAAAAATACGTTAGACTATACAAAACTAGGCATAGAAAGTCTGATATTTGCAAAATTATGGACGACCAACATCCGCGGTTAGAACAATACGAATTCAAAGGAACAATTTATTGTTAGTTATATAAAATTTTGGATGATAATTTGTTATGGTTTGATGCATAATAATAAAGACTGCACTTAATCTAAGTCAAGCATGATTAAAGAGTGTTGTGTGATTAGGCGTGGTAGTCTCAAATTCACATATTTAGAATAATATGACCAAATAAATCCGTGAATCAAATTTCTTTACCTTACCTGCTTTCTTCTGTATGCGAAACGGTGCACCACTAGCAGATAATGGGTATCTATGATTATTAATGTTCATGGTTGGTTAGTTCTGTTGTACCTCAGTTGGGGACCTGTCTCAGTTCTGGACTGAGTGACTGGGTTCCGAACTGAGACAGGTCCCAAACTCAGACACAACATCTCTATGTTAACACGTAGCATGAACATTTAATTGCAAGTATCTGTAATAAAAGAGCTTTTATTTGAAATCTCGCAAATGCAATTCTGTAAACGATTTTTTAAGCAAACTATTCTTTACTGAACCATGCTACTACCCGCTCAAAATGTCACCTTAAACATAAAATTCCCGTTCATTGTAATTGTAGAAAACCGTGCCAATTATCTAAATTTAATGATTCTGCACAAGTTAAATATTTGAAACAATAATTTTCTTGTGATTAGCTTTTATATTGTCTAAATTTAAACCAAGACGTCAAGGCCGAGAATTAGTTTTTGAAACGTTTACATTTTATTTGTGCTCAATCTTAATCTTGCTTGATATTTTTTTATCACATACGCAAAAATTTATTACACTCATAAAACATTATGGTTTTGGCATATTGCACTTTAACTATGTCTATTCTGCATGTGATCGCGGGGGTTAGTAAAAGTTATAGACGCTCATATTTTTGTTAGTAGAACGTAAAGGTAAACTTTTAATATGGTCCAATTTTAGTACATCAGCAAATTGTTTAACATACAATAATAATAGCCTTGTATTGGGTATTGCGGTCGCGTTTAACACATATTAATTACTTTAAACAAGTTATACATTACAATGTAGTGCACTTACCAGCCAATCCTCTGCTTTCACATTCTTTAGCTAGATAGATTCTCAGCCTTCTACGGCAATCAGTCCACACTTTCGAATCCGACGAACGGCATAAAACACACGCGTAAAACCGGTAAAACACATGCATAAAACAACGCCACGCCACGCACCCATACATAAAAGCCATAAAAAACCCGGACATAAAGCGAACCAATAAAAAAACCCAAATGCGTTTTTTGTAGCAAGCCCAAAATTATGTTGACTCTTTTCTTTACTTACCAGTCGGAGAAGAGGGAATTGTTTATGATGTCAAAAGAAAAAAAAACCTATTAGCAAATTTTCCTTAATTCGAGTCGCGTACATCAACCATGCATATGAAATTATTGCCCCAGATATGCAAAATTGTTTATGTTATTATGATATGTAACAGTACTTGGTTTTCCCCCAGTTGACAGTCTTTACACAATTGGTGTTATTTCTAGTTGACTACTTAAAACTTTGGTTTGGCATTTTTCCATAAAGCAGAACTTATTACACGTCCGTTTTGAGAAATTTTTTAATTCAGATTATATTTTACCGGGTAATAAAAGTTAAAATTTTAGGGTTAACAGTTTTTACGTATTAGCATCTGCAAAATTTAAGTCTTGTAGGATTTTATATACTATAAAATTGTTAAATAATAGACTACTAACAAGATTGACAACTCAAAACCAAAATTCAAACGTTTGCCGAGTATATAGTCTTTCCATTCAGATACGTATTGATTGCCTTTATATGCCTTTGCAATATTTAATGAAACAGTTGCTGTTGTCATATTAAATTCTATTAAACTTTAGGATATAGTTGATAGCTCTTGTATAGCTCTGATTTCTACTTTATCTCTTTCAATGGCTTTTCTCATTATACCTGGAATGATAATACTTCCAATGAGCAAACCTGCTTAGCACGACAGACGGGATAAAAGTTTGTATAATCTAATTCTTTTGATCACCTTCTCAAATTACAGACTTTTTTTTTTAGTGTATTTATTCACCAACTTTTTCTAGTAACATGTTTTTTATTCGTGTTTGATGCTCGACATGCGTGAGTTTGTAACAAGCAATATTTATTGCATTTTAAGCTTTCACCACAACAAGACGGGTATTTCACACAGATTATATTTTATTTAATATCTCAATGTCTCTAAATATTTGCATGGGAAATGACCTTTTATTCGCGTAAAAAAAACATTTCCTAGTCGTTTCGCCGACTATAGTTCAAGATATTGTGCACCTCGTCTCAATAAATGGCTCTACTTTTAGAATAGTAACAATGGTGATCGATGACTAATACAGATACATGGGTGAAAAGAGGCTGTCGCGATTGTAATTCCAAAAAAGTGCAGTTGCGCTGTTGTAAGTTTTAGCGTGCATTAATTTAAACGAACAAACAAAGATTGATCGATCGCATTTGTTAATCCCTTCTCTTGAAAAGGGACAGTGACAGGGCTCGTGTCTTCCTTTTTTTGCCCTAGCCCAACTCACGGGGTATTAACAGTCGCCTTTTTGGGCATACAGCACAACGTTTCTTTGTTTATATACATTGATTCGTCCTACTTTGTTGTCAAATCGCGTGATATCTGATAAGATGATCAGATAACTTTGGAGATGTGAAATTTCTGCGCGAGAAAAATATATATTTGACAGATGGTTAGGGTTCTAGTCAGTCAGGGTTATGGTTATGGTTAAGGTTGTTAATGGTGTTGGGTTGTTAGGATTGTTAGGATTGTTAGGATTGTTGTTAGGATTGTTGTCAGAGTCATCGTTAGAGTTTTAGTTCTTTAGAGCTATTTCCCTTATGGTTTCAGTCATACAGAGCCAAGTTCGGCGAATGTAAATGCTAATGACCGTAACTAGCATTTTGACAGTTGCAAGGAGGTTTGTTTGAAAAAAAGTTGGCAGGCACCTCCTTTCAAACCAAACAAAGGGGAAAAATGTTTTTATTTCTACTGTTAGAATAATATTGATTAGCATAATACTAAATGGGGGGGGTTTGGCAGTTAATATTGTCTATCTATTATACAGATGGTATTATATAAGACAGTGTTGGTGCTATTGTTGATGAGCTGTATTCACAGTGTTGCGCCCTTTCAAAACCATGTTGTTGATGCCAATTGGGGGATGGAATGATGAAAAGGTAGACAAAAGGTAATAAAAGAGGAAAAGCTTCAATTTTGACAGCTTTCATAATGGTTGCTCAATGTTGTAATATGGAGAATAAGGGAAACGAAGGTCACAGATTGTAAACATGACATAAAAAAAATAATATATATGTACTCTCCGATAATAAAGAAATTCAAAACGGTTTGGGGGATGTGAGGGGGTTGGCTGGTTGGTTGTGGTTATTATTATGGGATATACAATATAGAATAGGTTGTATAATATAATTTATACGTAATAGTAACATTGAGGGGGTGTGTAGTTGAATGTATTATCCATCGTATTGTATATTTGTATATTGTCATGTCAGTTTATTTATTACAAATATAAATATTTATTTGCCTTATTTTCAATGAATTGATTGTAAATACAGTTTCTCTATTCATTCTGATTGTATTGTCTTTCGGTGTTGTGATGCTGTCATTCATTTTGCGAATATGTTACTTTTTCTATGACTCATTTTAACTGCGTGTTGATCTCGCGTAAAACCTGATACCAAATAAGCTACCGTGCTTTTTCTCAGAAACAACCAATTATGGATATTTTGAAATATGGGGGATGGAGATGGGTGGGGGGGTGTATTTGGGTTAACAGAATAACAATATGAATAATATAACTAGCACTAATAGTAATACCAATAAGTGATACGTTAGTAATCTGTGGTAATATCAATAACATCAATAACATCAATAACATCAATACATCAGTAAACATAACATACAATAGCATCAATAATACACCCAGTCTACCGGTCAATACACCCAGTCAATACACCCAGTCTATACACCAGTCTATACACTTCCCCCCTACCTAGTCGGATTTCATGTGAGGCTGACCTGAGTGGGTAACTGAAACATCTGATGATAAGGTAACATGATAACATAATATGTAATCGGCAAGTGATGGTCTAATTGCAGGATGTTCACACAATCAAGACCGTCACATCTAGACTCTTGTTGTGATACTTGGACGAATGTACGATAAGGTACGATCGGTGTCTCTGATTCATAATCTGCTTATTAATTATACCTTATTTAGTCGGGACTTGCACTTTCTTTCTGTATAGTCGCATGCGCTAAGAAAATACTTGCTGGATACGATGTTTATAGTATAGTGCGTTAATATTTCCTTTGTTAGGTTTATGCATGCTCAAGTTGTATTTTCCCTTGTTTCTCTTTTGTTGAGGACGATGTTCTTTGTCGGAATTAATTATTGTGTTCAAAATAAGCATAATAACAATGATAAGGAATAAGTAAGTAATCTTAATCTTAATACAGTATTATTTGCTTATCAATCAATGCCACATTTCATTATCCACTTCCCACCACTTAGGACTGACTCACCGCCAATCCCTCACTTAACGGGCCACATCTGATCAAATATACAAAACACACAGCTTCGGACTGAGCATCTCTGATTCTTTTTCGTCCGACCTGTCAAATTTCAGCAGTCCTTGTGAACTCGTTATACTGCAAGGTTAATGTTTAATGAACAATACCATCCTCGCTTCGATTGTTCACACATCTCTGGCCCATTTTAGGTAACAGTGTGGGGTAAATTCCGTGTCAGACCATCAGCTGCCGAATGAAAAGGCGTACAGACACACATTTTAAAGAAGTTTATTTATGGGCGTTGTGTTTATTTTTAGGGTTAGAGAACTTTCGAACAAATGGTGCTGTATTTCCTGGGTAACTGTAGTATTTTACGGGAACTCTATAAAGTAACAATAAAATATATCCGTATAATTCGTATTACGTAAATCTATTCATTCGTTCATTTTATAAAGTATTCATATACATGTTAAATATGCATTTCATTAAGCTGCACATGTTTTGACCTGTCACTGAATGTGTCAATTAATTGTTGCACACAAAGACACACATGCAACTCTACTACGAGACGATTTTTTTCACTCACCCCTGACCTTCTCCCCTTTATTATTGCGCTATCAAGCGAAAATATGACTAAACGTAATGATGACTGGGTGAGTGGACATGTGTTGCGATGTGCTGCGCTGTGCTGTGTGTGCTGTGCCTCTGCTCTACTGTGAATATTGTGCATTGTTGTATACTCGTATATACCCGCTAGTCATCAATTTAATTTAATTTCCCCCATTATTTCTGTCTCACGCAAGTGGAAAAGTAACCGACTCGCCGTGAGAACTTGTAAACCGGTTCTCCAATTCACTTTTTTCCATTTCATTGTCGTGCGGAATTTTACTGATAATCACGGAGATTTGGGACGGTAGAGTCGGGGCGTGGGTAAAAGCAGTAGCCGGTGAACTGACGAAATCGCTGAAACGTTACAACTGATTTCTAGGTATATTGTATGATTTACAACCTAAAAACTGGGTCTAATAAAGTTTGTGATCAATGTACCTACATAATTTATATCGACTGTTTTGCAAGTGGAGTTATTATAATAATAGCCATACTGGTATGGTATTGGCCGCAGTGGTATTGGCCGCAGCGGCATTAGCTCACTGTGTGGTGAGCAAGACCAACAGCGACAATTACGATTGAAACAGCCGAATTCTGTAACGCGACCTGCGCAATCGTACTCACTGTGTCCCTATCATGTATAAACAACTAACCCAATTGGCCTGCGTGCAGACGGACTAGACCTAATCAATCAATACGCGTTTGCGTTAAAAAGAGAGAATGAGAGCGAGTATGTGAGTGAGGGTGAGAGTGAGAATGTGTGAGTGTGAGTGTGAGTGTGAGTTTGAGTGTGAGTTTGAGTGAAAGTATGAGTGTGAGTGAGAATGGTTGTTTTTGTCCCATTGGAAATCGTGACGCAGCTGTCGTGTCTATGAAAACGCATTCTCTTATTATAATTGACTTTTTTAACCTTATACATTACAACATAACCAACCACATTTCGCCCACTTGTTATCTGGATAAACCTATTCATCATTTGTTAATTCTTTTTAATTGCAACAATCAGATAAGTATACTGTGACCTTGACTGCTTCTCCAGTCAACCTTTTATCGATGAACCCGGTCCATTTCTCCTTCCAATTTTGATTCCGATTGATTCTTGTTTCCGTTCCCTGATCTTTATCTCTGCATGTAATTAAAAAGTTCTGCGCATACACACGGCACACGCACAGCACACGCACAACACACACCAGTACACACCAGTACACACCAGTACACGCACAGCACCCACACAGTATCCATACAGTCTATTTGCAGATGTCGTTCTTCGCGTTAATTACAATCAAAAGAATTACCTTGTTTGTTCTTCCACATGATTAGTCCATGAATAGATCATAAAGGAGATGGGGCAATGGGGGAATACAGATAAGTAATTGCTAGACCATAAGGAACATCTTTTTTTCTAACTCCGTGCAACGAAAAGTGTATATTAATATTGTTCTTGAATATATTATTATCCAGTAACTGCGTTCACAATAGTAGGGTATAAGTAATTGTCGAGGTAATTTGAGTAATCGGCATCATCAATCACATCTATCAGTATGATAGATATGATCGTTACATTGGATACGGTACTTATTTAATGTTCCCTTGTAGGTTTTTTAATATCTTTTTTTGGGAGCTGGTTGAATGCACAAGACAAATTGGGAATTAAGCTGTGTCGTATGGCTGTTTTATTGCTGTTTTATGGGTGTTTTATGGGTGTTGTATGGGTGTATGGAAGTTGTATGGCTGTTGGTTGCCCCTGTAAGACTTTTTCGCTCGTGCGTTCGTTTTCGTATAGTAGATGGTTATATAGGAACATCCATTGCATAGCCGAGTTGTCAATGTATGTATATATATGTGTGTGTATGCATGATAATGAGTAAAGAAAAAAGTGGGCAATCGACGATATGCGCATATCGGGTATATTATAAATGTAATACATTAATTGTACTGAATACATAGGATATTATATATACATAACACACACACATATATAGAATATGTATTACAGTATTACAGTGTATAAATAATAGAATAAAAAAAGTATTATTAATCATCAAGAGACGGACCAAATAAGTCGATAAAACCAGGGAAAATTCGACCCCACACTAATGCCACACCTGATCGCCCATCCACTGCCCATTGTCAATGACATATTTGATGACAGGAATACGGAAATAAAAGTAATTTAGATGAGAATCTATTTATTTGTTCGCCATTTATTGGTCCATCAGTACAGCCACAAACATGTTAATGCACCAAATGGAAAAAGGGTTTTATCCCGATACAGATACGCCTGCACCTTTATTCACCAATCATAGACAAGACCCACAGACATTGTGTGGCGTCCCTCTGTTTCGGCTGAAAATGGAGTTACAAAGAAATAATTATATGGCAATAGTATTTGAGTTAATATAGTGCATTACGCAATAGCATCAAGTAATTTTCAATTCAAAGATATATTTATAAGTATAAATGACATCATACACAACCAATAGAATGTTAATGCTGCTGCGTCTACACTAACATATGTCTTGTATGTCTCCATCTCCTCCTCTCTCCTCCTCTCTCCTCCACCACCTCCTCCGCCCTCACTATTCATTGTGTGTCATCTTTGCTAATAACTCTAATGACAAATTTTTTTACTTTACGTTTCCGGCTTTTAATTTACTGATTTAGCGAAAATAATGTCATCGTGCATAAAGATTTTGTCATTGTTCTGAGCAGAGTGTGGGGTAAAAGATGCGTGCAACAGTCTGAACAGAAGTGTTGGTCGTTCAGACGTTGTTGATGGTTAGAGTTTTTAGTAAAGGGTAAGCAGAATGGGATTGGATGGAAATATAAATAACGATTTGTACAAAAAGGAGATGTATTGAGTATTGTAAACCCATAGTTTATAATTAATAATTAGTAACAAGATAATATAATGAGTTACCATATTCGATTATTATATTACTTTAATAGTCTATTCTCCCCCCCATTGTACGATTTCCAGTTAGAAATTGTTCCGATTATCTATCAATTCTTGGCACCGATTTACACCGGCTGTACTTTCTGCATAGAACCGAAGTTTTACTTGTTTGGTACAAGATGTTGTCTATTTTCATGCGGACGTTTCATAATCAATTAGAGAGGATTGGCAAGTGTACGACTATTTAGGCTAATAAAGACGTCAGTGAGTGATAAGCGAATGGTTGAGAATGACTGATTAAGATTGCATGCTATGGGATGCAATATTTGACGCAAATGTTTGATGTAATGTCTGATGCTTGCACTGTTGATATTTCATAGTGACCATTGATTGAATACCTAATAAGGATATAATCGTATAGAGAGTACGGTTTAAGAATTCGCTCTCCTAGTTTAGGACCCATGACCATTCAATGTTCGCACACCGGCTCAACCTTCATGTATACCCATTTCCACATCAAAGCCACCATTCCTAGTCGATACTGGTTCCATAACAGGTTTGTAGATAGGAAGTAAAAAAAAAAAAGGATTTATTTACTTTTCGTATGGACAAATCAAAAGATAAGGAGAGGAAAAAAGATGTTCGGGATGATCTTTTAATGTATACCCATGCACAATCCATCACGGTGTTGGGAATCAAAATTTTTCATTTACAAAGTGACTTTTTTTTTTCTTTTTTCTTTTTTTCTTTTTTTCTTTTTTTCTTTTTTTTTGCGCCCTCCCCCAATGAACGATGAAGGGGAGTTTTTTTTTTTTTTTTTGCTGCTTCCTTATTTGCCGAAATAAGATTATTTCCAAGTGTAACGGTAAGGTAACGTAGCAACAGTTCTTGGAGATTTACTGAAAGGACCCGTTAAAGTACCCCTTATTTTGGCTACTTCCATATAAGGCAATTAATTGACTTTATTTCACCAAGGTACAAAATTCCGCCTTGAAATTTAAAAAAAAAAAAAAAAAGATGCTCAACGTTTGGGGGAAACATTTTTGGGTAAACATTTGGGTAATATAATTTTTTTTTTCCTTGTCGGTTTTCCCGCCTAGCAAGGGGATGATTATCTATACTTTTGGTATCACTGATATATTATGTGGCTGACTGGCAAGAGATTGATTTAGTAGACAAATGGCGCTTCTTCCCGCTTAAATGGTAAAAGTAAACCTGTTTTTCTTATTGTAAGAGTCATATTAGATCAGGCGGTTAAGGTTATCGGATTTATATATATTTGGCAAGTTTCATTGTAAGTTACGACATTTCATTGCTTTTGTTAATACCATATTCTGCATAGTACCTGACTCATAGCTCCTTATTTTTCTGTAACAACCCCTGTCTTTCTGGTACAACATCAACTACGCCACTTTCATCAAGTCATATTCCCCCCATCCATCCAAGTCATCCCCATCTCTATATCTTTTGTCTCCGTATATACTTATTTTTCCGTCAATCTGCATAAGGTTGTATGTGTGTGTCAATGTTTATAATGTCATCTCGTTCATGCAACAAAAAAAATAAGCGTATATCATATCAATGATGGGAATGTTTATTCGTCGTAGAAAAGCCGCATAGAAATAAACACAACATACACACACGAAAACACAACATACACACACACGAACACAAAAATGCTGATTATTTAAAAAAAAAAACGATAATCAACATCTGATTAAACAAACCTTGCACATTGGGATGATTCTTTGTTTAATTTGTTTTCATAAGCACCCAAATTTTAAAATTAAGGTTTGACATTGATTCTCAACATCGATGATTGATTAACTCGTGATCTAAAGTTTTAAGAAAAAAAAAAGCATGTATGCAAGAAAGAAAGAAAGGAAGAAAGAAAGAAAGAAAGAAAGACAATGAATAAAGAAGCAGCTGACCAAGCAGAAATGTGACACTGCGTCTGTCAACTGTCAATTCATTTGAAATAAGAAATTTGAATAAGGGGTGTGTGTTTGGAAGAGAAAAAAAAAGTATGGAAACATCGACTTGATAGTCGTTTTACGAAGCATTAAAATTGCCTAGTTCATTAAGAATTGAAACATTACACCAGTCATAGCAAACGATAGCTTACTAGCTAGCTCGTACCGCGGCATATCCATAATAGTCTATCCGCTCTTAATATAGTAAATGCGTTTTTGGACTATCGTCTGCGTTTGCGTCATTATACTCCTTAATCATACAGTCAATTCTTTCCATGTCCAAGCATTTCTTTAATCATTATAAATTCCCTTATTCACATCTCCCTTTTTATCCTCTCCCCATCATTCATTCGTCGAGTCCATTCCTTCTTTTTAGCATTTTCTCTCTCCCTCCCTCTCTCTCTTGTCCCAAAACCTACATTTCTGCAGTGACACCCTCTCGGGTACACAGTAATATTTGTGAGTGGTAACGCATTCATATATGAAAACATCCTTATTCTCGGACATGAGCCAAGAATAGAATGAATTACAATTTGCTATAATCAAATGACATGAAGTGTCAAATGTTGAATGGAATTATATGGTATTTAGAGAACAAAGAAAACAGCCCTCAGATGACTGTGACATGTGGAAATCAATAAGTGGGAATGCAGGGTGGCGCACAGCTTGAGAGATGAAATGATTACCTACGCTGATGCAGATTTCCATGTTACGGACAAGAGGACAACCGTTTACTGAAAGAGGAAGGAGCGATTGGCCTCGTCGGTCGCTACGTTGTTGCCGCCCATATGCATTGATGCCCATATGGTTGATGTTTCATGCAAGACCATGAGCTGAAGAGGTGGCGTACTTGGTTTCAAAGAACATGTTTGTGTGTATGTGTGTCTATATATGTGTATATGTACGTTGTATGCGTATGTGTGTGTGTATGTGTGCGTGTGAGATGATTGGGATACAGATGGAAGATTAGAGAAAGTGACAGAGAGAGAGAGAGAGAGATAGGGAAAGTCTTTGTGTCTATGCAGCTGTCTGCTGATAGTATGTATAGTACATTGCAGCTGATCGTTATTCGCTATTACTAATTTGTGGTCATTCTATTATTAATATAATGATGTAATATTTATGAATCATAATAATTTTTAAAATTTCCTTATTCGTCAATAGCTCTTACCGACACTTGCCCGTGATATACCAATGTCATTCCTAATTCGGGAGTGTACCTGTATGCTCGGCCGGTGATTTACAGGGGATCAATAATACAATCAAGGGTTGGTTGTACGAGGGAATGGCCAAGCGATGGAGGGGGCAGTGATAAGTATCAAGCAAGTAGCACTGCCTGCTTGTCTTGCTTATGCTTAGCAAAAAGCAGGTGAAAAAAAAAGAGCAGTTCGGATATCCGTGTCCGGAGTAATAAATGCGAAATTTAGTATAAAATTTAAAAATAGCTTTTGACTATAAACGCAATTAACAAATATAATCAACAAGAATGTTAATAAACGGTTTAATAATGATACTATGAGCTAATTGCGAGTCTGCCCTCTTTGAAACATTTGCCTCTACTAAACAAGAATTTCCCTGCTGGCCCAAAACAAGACAATAACAACAATAAACAAATATCGTCAAAATCATTTAATTTCTAGGTCGGAAATCTGACTCTGTAATACTAATAATAGTCGATGTAACTTATCTTGTATACTTTTTTGGTAGGTTGTTTACGAAGCTTTTTGTGGGGAGAGATAAACAAGACTTTATTAGGAAGTACAAGAAAAACTAAATTACACGGTATTTGACTTTTTTGATGAGATCAAAAACATTTTGGCATGGCCGAATAAAAAAACCAAAGACTCCTGTGCCTGTTTCATCCCAACTTTCAAACTTGCTCCTCTTGCGAAATAGACAAAAACACACATGTCAAAATAATGTTGATATCCGACGGCCCAAATTTTATGCATGCCAAGTTTGCCTTAATAATCTACCTCACAATGATGCTATCCTATTATCGTAATAGCCAATCTCCACACAAATAACACGCTTGCTGCTTGCTGCTTGCTGCTGCTGCTGCTCCTCTAATCTACGGCATGCTTTAGCCGAGGATTTGAAATAGAGAGGGGGGGTCGAATAAATATCAAAGATGGATTAGGATATGAATACAAACCGGATTCAAGATGACAATGGATTTCGGATGTTTATGACTAGTCTGTTATGGAAAGACTAACCAAAGAGTATCCACGTAATGAAATGAAATGATTCATGACATTTTTTGACTTTTGTTAACAAGCTTTCTTTATCATTTTCATCACCACCACTTCATCAGTATATATTATTTATACTATATCATCGAAAGTAGTTTAAAAATTTTCCCTCCTGCATTTGTTTAGGTCACATGAGCATTAGATGTCATGATCTTTCGAAAAAAAGCTGAGGCGGGTTGTGCCGAATCTGACTAGTGCCAGCCGATTCATATGTTTAATGGCTTTTAATCTTTGTCTACGGGGGTGAGTGGGGGGGGGGGGAAGAAAATGAATTTCTCGAACGAATATTTTAGCAGTTAAAAACAGCAATATGCTTTTGCAAGTAAAAATTTGTAATAAAACTGATGTACTCGGCTTACTGACGGCCGCTAAGTGTGACACAACCTAGTTGCATATGACGTATATATATATTAATACATAATCTAGGTTAGTAATACTGTTAAGATAAATAATATTATATTAAAATTTGAATAGAATAAATATATAAATAAATTATTGTATAATCGCTCATATTTAATTTGTACCACCCAAATTTTTTCTCCTATAAATATAAATAATCACTTCATGTCGGGACAAGCTGTTGGTATCTTTAGAAAAGCATATTATTTTTATTATTTTCAACTATATTGATATTTTCTAAATGTCTCTAGCTCTTAAAGCAGAGCCGTTCCCCATGAACTTACATCATCAAATATACCATGAAGAAGACAGTATCGACGCTTCTTCACCTGAACCTCATTCACCAGCCGCTCAGAGCGACGTAGACTCGACAGACCACCTTGCCCACGACGACGTGCAGGAGGAGGAACAACAGTCCACACAAAACTCTAAAGCTGTTCTATTACCCAATTTTGAAAGCGTTTCGTACGACAAAGTTCAAGATCTCTACGAAAAACGCAAAGGCACATTGTATTTTATACCCGAAGGCTTTGAACCCGTACTGGTCCCAAATGACACGAAAGCACAAACGGTCACGAATCTACTAGAGACTGCTAAGCAGATTTCGGCTCCATTGAACGTGCCACGCATGCTTCCAGATACCGATGTCCGTCTACCCACACTTGCTCTTCCGTGTGGTGTCACTGGTCCACAGTCAAAGGGAAACTCGCCCAATGGCAAGTCAAAGGTGAAGAAACCCCCGAGACCGCCGAATGCATTTATCCTCTACCGTCGTGCAAAGCAACCCGCCATCGTAGCAAAGAATGCTGGAATCACAAATAACGAAGTCTCAAAGGAAATCGGTCGCATGTGGCATGAAGAACCGCTCGAAATACGTCACAAGTTCCAGAAAATGGCAGAGGATGCCAAACAGGAGCACATGAAAAAGTACCCTGAATACCGTTATCGCCCTCGACGCCCTCAAGAGCGAAAACGACGTGTTCCATTAAGAGATGCCCCCACGCCTACTCGTCGTGGCTCGACTCCAACACTCGCATCCGACAAGCTTCATCTCATGGAATCCTCTTCCGAGCCTTCATTCCAGTCTCAGCGACGTGTTTCTACCATATCCAACGAAGCCGATTCGCCAGACATGTATCCTCAGAGTCCGAATATTTCTCAGCAATTGCTTCCTCAAGGATTAATCTATCACAATTCTACGCTCGTGAGTTCACCACCGCAGTCCATAGGAATATTGGACGCTCAACTTCCACAATATCACTATTACATGTCGGCTAACGGGTTCGACCAGTCGCAGATAATGAACCAGGTTCCGCAGGTTGATTATGGTGTGTTTGACAGTCACAACGATGGACAATTCGATGTGGTGGAATTCGACGAGTTTGACATGAATATGAACTTTGTATCAAATGAGGGAGATGGTATCTACTCGGCGCCTTACGTAAAGTATGATACTTACTAGTCACAAGGTTGGTATACTATAACATCAAGAATATGCAGTATGATTGTATGAAAACACACACAAGATACTAATCGATTATTGCTTTTATTATTTTACTTTATTCAGTACCATATATACATATATATTATTATATTATTACTTCGAGGAATATTCATAATATCGTTCGCGGATGATTGATTATCGGACTCTTTTTTCTTTTTACTTTTTTTCGAATTGCATACTTCGACTTTTTTCATTAAATATCATTTTTTTTGTTCGTATATTTTTTTCTTTTTTTATGCATATAAGGTGAGATATCTGAACTTTTGCTTTGTACTGTTATTAATAGTCGATACCACTCGCGAGACTTGCATACTAATCGTTCTTTTCTTACTTTTAATAGAATCAAATAATCATCGAAACAAACAATTAATATCATAAACCAACATCTAAGAATAGCATGATTATAAGAAGAGTTGGTCAGAAGGGGATGAATTTCCAAAGTTATAATATTTCAAATCTAAACTTTTATTCAAAAACAACTTTATAATATACTTTTTTAGTTTCTTTTATCTCCAACAAAGCTCTCGCGGCCTTGAAATCGACTTTTTGATTTCTCGGAGAGCGAAGATGGGGCTTGGTCTTTTGTTCAGACAATGGCTAGCTTCATCTTTGATTTGGAGCAGGCTCCTCCTTTAGACTCTTCTTAACGTTTTTTAATAATTACATATGCCTTTATGCACATCCTTAATTCAAGATCCCTTATTATAATAAAGAAACTGATATGATAAGTTTTTAACTATAGTTTTTAGCATAATTTTCAATAGAATTGTATATTCTTCATTTTATACATAATCATTTTCTTCTCAATGTACAGATTTTACACACACACAAACACGCATCTTACATTCACATTGCAAAAAAGTCTTTAATCAGTTTTTTTATTCATGGCATGTATTTAGTCTCTAATACAGTATGAATTTTTTTTATATTCGAAAAGTAAAAGTTCCTGGACACTTTCGAATTAGTTCCTCCTTATATACGATGTCCCTTTTTCTTCGCTGGAGAAGGATCGCAGAGACGATACTTTGATCTATTGTTCTTATGATTATCAGTATCGTCCTTCGATTGTGTGTTTGTGTGTGTAGGTCATCCTGGTATATCATGTTTGGTCTTTGTTTGGGTTCAGCTTTGGTTTTGGTTGATTATTTTATGGGCCACCGGTTGTCTCTTTTTTCTTATACCTATAGTTTTATGTATATGTTATTTTTCATTGTTCGTAGTAGTAGTGTTCTTTCGGTTGTCCGAATATTGCCTATTGCTATGGTCTTAAAAAACTGTATATAAAAAAAAAAAAACTTTCGATTTTCGAAAGTTCTTGTATAAAAATATTGAGTTGTTGGGGTGAAAGCAAAAAACCAAAAACAATAAAAAATACATAAAAATTTAAAAACACTTAACTAAAATGAACGATAACTTTTTCCACTATACTTTCGCTTTCTAGCATGGGCGCGATGAATTGGGCTGAATATGCAGAATACTCTAGCAAATGTTACGCATATTACCACGCAATCTTATGATCCTTCTATATAGAATATCCCCACAGAAAAAAAAAAGACAACAAAGAACACCAAGTATTCACTTGGTTCGTCGGCGGTTCAAGCCTTATATAAACGAGCTCACCAGGGGTCGAACCTGGAATCTCCTGATTCGTAGTCAGGCGCCTTATCCATTTGGCCATGAGCCCTATGGTAATCACAACTCTGATAATATATAATAATAATCAATTATGCAGGCCTAAACAAAATATATTGTTATGGTTCAAGTCTAACAATTTTTCCATATGGTAAGTAATTACCATCTTTCTTAAGAAAGGGTGAAACGTCGCCTTCCACGTTAATATCCTATTTAGTAGACATATTATTATCAGGATAGTGAAAAGCTAAAAGTGAGCCAAGATATCAAAAGACAGTTTCTTAATAAATAAACCTCTATTTTTCTTGTTGAAAGGTATAGTTCTATCTGATATAAATATAGCTGGAAGCATAAACAATATAGAGTATTAAGAGTAAACAGTATCAATCCATTTGTAATATCACAACATAGACGCGTAAACAACATAGACGCGTAAATTGATAGTGTAGCGACAATATTATAAATACTATAGAACTTCTTAGCAAATTACCGAACAAGGAAATAAACCAACATTGGTTTTGAAGCATAAAAAGTATGTCATATAATATCATAACTGCAATCGTTGATTTTCAAGTAATAAAGTAAAGAAATTCAAAATGCAAACATCAATATCGCTTTGCCAAAGTTACGATCAAGAATTGTGTAGAGCCGACTTGCTTTTAGCAAATTAGTAAATACTGGCAAGTATTCGTATAGTATCCTTAGAACGCCAAATAATAGGAAACAATCTTAAAGCATATATCATTTAACTTAAACAATGAGCTGGTAACTAATAGTCATCAATTATAAGAAGACAGCTTTAAAACTTAAGGTCAAAGACAAACAATGCCAGTTAATAATCCGTTTTCTTGTCTGTACGATCTTATTCCCGATTTCAGTTGGTAGGAAAGTGTGATTATAGTCGTTCTATATTAGGACTATTGTAATTACCTCTTATTTACTCAATCACTAGCCTTAATTGAAATCAACCCGTGGCTATTGTATAATCGATCTTCCATTTGTCGTGTTATTTCCAGCAAGTTCAATGCTGTTGTTCTCGGACTTCATAGAGTGATTCCATACCTTCGCGAACTATAGTCCCAGTAATCTACGTATGTGCAAACATTGTTTGACAAATAGAAATTTGCAACATCTTAATTAAGAAGCCTATTCTTGTTGACTCAATTGGTCAAAAAAAAAAAAAGGGTAAAAACCGCGCCAAAGCAATAGTAGAATTTCGCACATCGTACAGCTCTTGAAGTTGACTGAGTTAAACCCTTTTGAATGAGTAGTTTAGATTCCGAATAAAGTGTAATGCAAACAGTGTTAGTTTTTCCGAGAAAATGCGTGATAGTTTAAACGTTCTATACTGTAACACTGATACTCCGTTTATTGCATTAAGAGGATGTTTTGATTGTGGAATTATGGCTTTAATTTATATTGTTATATTTGCTGGCATGTATTTGAAAAAGAGCTATATCTTGTAGCCGCAAGGGTTACTACTTGTTTATACAATACTCTTTTAGTATACATAATTTTTGGAGCTATAAAAACTAGTCAAGAAAAAGTCTCTTATTAATAATTCAAAAAGGTATTAATGTTCAAAGAGGTATCTACAGTGCCACATTGCAAAAGAGTTTGCAATTGTTCAGGAATAAATATTTGTATAAAGTTTAACAAAAATTTTTTATTATAAATGCGCGGTTGTTTATTATGATATCCATAATCCTAATGTCTCTTTTGATAATGCTCATAAATTATTTAATTACTTTTAGGACATTTTGTAGAATTCTAAGTAAGACGACTTGTATACCTGGATTCATTGCCTTGCTGGAACATTCAGTTATTCCTAATACTGTTAATTTCTTGAAGATGATTTTCACAGTTAACATACGGTGTTGCAAAAAACTTAAACATGATCTTGTACTCAAATAATAGATGCAAAATTTCATGTTAAAATATGTGAATATAATGAGCATAAGGAATTCGAAAAAAAAAAAACAGCCTGTAGACTTTGTTGAGTCTAAAAGTTAAACTCAATGGTGAACGTTAGTTGTGTTAATTATTCGATTTGAGCTGTATAATTGTTTATTGTAGCTTACCAAGGAGTGTAGATGTAATAGTAAGAGTATGTGCTTTAATTGACTAACCTCTTTTTTTGTTAAAATTCAATAATACATGCTATATCCTTTCAGGAACATTAATTGCACCTAAATGTAAAGAGCTGGTATTTGGTTAAGATAGCCCTAACTACAGTAGAATACTACTTTGTACCATACACGATTGTCGATTGACATAAACAAAACTTCAGTTTGTTTAATTTGGACATGATTTAAAACACGGTATGCTTGGAATAATTTGAGGTTTCAGCAAGATAACATCCTAAGCATACAAGTCGTCTTTTGGAAAATAGCCACTGCACAAAGTCTATTCAAAAAGATCACAACTTGCAGAATAATTGATGTTATCATGTGATTTAACACATGAGATTGATCCAGGAAGCCCAGCAGTGACGTAATTTTTGTTGATTTATTATTATTTGTTTGTTGTTACCACAAGCGATTTCCTGATTTAGCCAGCAATCTCCACTAAAGCTAACAAAATTCATTAACACCTTTTAATAGCATGTTTGTCGTCTCGAACTCTCCATATTATTTAATACATGATTAGTCACAGTAGTTAAAGGATATCCGAGTTTAGTCACGTTACTATAATAATAACTAAACTGACACCTGCCGTGAAACCTGATACCAGACTCACCCGGGGAAAACCGGAATATGACTTGGGACATAACCAATAATATCGTAGGTTGTTGAATTTTTTCAATATAAGACCATTTGCACATTTCGTTTTTGCCATCTAATCAATTCGAAATGCCGTTCGACGCATGTGAGTTCTTTTCCCAACATTCCGTCTAAACGAACATCTCAAGGTTACTAATGCTGATATTCAATGATTCAACTATCAAATAGCCAAGGCCGATGCCACAAATGGCGCCAAACTGTATGTTAATTACATTTAATAGTGTCTTGTCTTTGAGTAATTTGATGTAATAGCTAATATTATGCTCTCTTTGAACAGTTTCAAGACTCGTTGTGCTTTGTGTCATACGGTTGAGAAAGGAGGCGCTAACAAAGTGGGTCCGAATCTCCATGGCCTATTCGGTCGTAAATCCGGCACTGTATCTGGCTTCACTTATACTGCTGCCAATCAACAAGCAGGCATTGTCTGGAACGAAAAAACTCTATTCGATTACCTCGAAAATCCTAAAAAGTAAAAACATCTGCGCTGTTTATTTCGTCTTGCATTATGTCAACATGTAGTTCCTATGCTTAACCGCTTTTCTTTTGTTCAACTTTCGTCAGATACATCCCAGGCACAAAGATGGCATTCCCAGGATTTAAGAAAGAGAAAGATCGAAATGACGTTATTGCATATCTAAAGGAATCGACTGCTTGAGATTTATCCGAGAGTCGCATGGAATATTATTTTTGCAATCAATTTCATAATATAGACAATTTTCTTCTAAGAGCTTGATGATCTAGGCAGCAATTAATTCATCTAAATTAAATACAAATAAAATGCTGCCTACAATCTGCCAAGTGGCTTGTTGAATAAGTTTCGGATGAATGATACCAAAATTGGCAATATCCCCTTAACGTGAATTTAAGCATACGTAGTCCATTCAAGAAACCCATGATCTCTAATAAATTTCAGAGTGCAGAAAAATATATTATATGTTGCGTTAAATATGTTAATCAGATGTGTACATTTATCATAAATACTTGTATTTGAGTCACAGATATTTTCTCCATAAGTTATATCTCGATTCTCACAAAACAATAGCTATTGAAAAGCATTTTATCCCAACGTTTGCCCATTTGCAGCTGGTGAGTCAGATTTCTTGAAAGTTGCATGATCCTTATGTGCTGAAATCAGAATAGTTCTTAGCGCCAATATTTCTTGAAATGTAGCTGCAGCATTTTGTCATGATTCACTCACCTTTATAGTATGGGAGTTGAAGCTGAACCGGCTTAAGAATTTCAAGCAACTTGTCTAGTACTTTTGACAAATTCCCTGCGTTCGCATTTTGATTCCACATTGTGAAGATGTCGCTATTATAACGTGATGAAACTGACAATCCGAAAATATCATCGTCCTCTGCAATACAGTCTTCGAACTGCTCTCCTATTAGCTGCATCAACAACTCCCTCCAGACAAACGCCGTATCTGCCTTGTCCACTCGAAAGTACCATGCCCCGCCATTTTCATTTCTCGGATCTTCCCTATGAATAGAACGTAGTAGGTTCAATCGCACTACTCTTTCACAAAAACCTTGTTGTTTGGCGGATTCAATAAACAAATTTTGCAGCAAGTCGCATTCTATATTCTGTTAAATAGTTACCATACTGGTCTTATTCCACTCTTCATAAAGTGATGACTACATCGTGATTGCAACTGGTCGGGCCCGGGAATGTTATTATATACAGCCCAGAAGTTCTACGTCAATCAAATCATGGTAAGTACCGTAAACAGTATTAAATCCGCAAACAAAAAGAATAGAGTATAGAGCATATAGAGCGTTATGCACGAGTACCTGAACGGTCGCTACAGTCGCAAGGACTACTAGATTTTGAGCATATTCTTCAGGAGTAGCATTTGCAACATACCTTCGTATGAGCAAAGTACAGACATAAAGATGAGAGCCTGACAACAACAAGCGCGAGGTATACAAACTCACAATAAGACACAATGCCATGCATCACAACTTAACTGGCCACTCGGTAACCCACGCGCTCATAGTCTTACTCTCTAATATAATAATCGCTGTTAGCAACTTACTTATCACGATAAAAAGTCCAATTATTAGATAACGGATATGGTCCTGAGGTTTTTATTCTTTCCTCCTCCTCCTTTTTACTCTCTACTTCAGCGATCGTAGTTTCAGACGCATTAAAAGGTGGTGTTGACGAGCTATTCGTATCTCGACCTGAATAATTTCTCCAAGAGTTGGAAAGCGATCTACGCATTTGAAGTGGTATAAACCAGAAAGCGATGCACTTTATTGCAGAACCCTATGAGACGACTGTATACAGTTTATTTTGTTTATTTTCCTCAGCGCATTGACATTCAAAGCGCGAATACATTATTTTATTCTCTACATTATCGCTTATATTGTGCATGTACCTGGAACCAATCACATAAAGCTAATTTATCACATGATAAATCAATTATCGGGAGTAGAACGGTCATCCTGCAGATGACCGCCGAAATGTAAAGGTGTACCGTTATCTTCAGTGCCAAAATCCGCCTGATGTTCATATAGTGCTTCTTCTATCCTTACTATTTCTTCGGTCAGATACTGGTTAGGGTGAAAATCAAGTATTTGTCCAGGAAAAACAGTGCCCTCAAGAAATGTTGCTGTTGAGTTCCGACTATAATCTTCATCTTCAATCATAACTTGCGAAGCAGGTTCTTCATCGGAATCATCAATGACTACTGCATTTTCTACACTGTCACCAATCGCATCTTCGTGATCCATCGACTCGTCATCATCATCTTCTTCTTCATCTTCTTCATCATCTTCTGCTTCGTCTTCCACATCCATATCATTTTTATCGATTTCGTAATAACTGTCTTCGTGTATTAACTCTTCCTCTTCTGTTTCTACGTTGTGTTCAACTTCTTTTCCCTCGTCGTTATCATACTGCTGATCATCGTCTTCCCTCTCTATTCGTTCTATCCGGTCTTCTTCCTCAAAATATCCTTCGTTTTCCGCAGAATCATCGATCCTCTCTACTGGCTTATCGACCTCTTCTTCATCAGGCATCTCCATTGAAACTCTTTGTTCAACTTCAGAAACTTGTATTGTGGCTGTCGATATGCTAGCAAACTCATTGTTCGTTCCTTCATCCTCATGAACCTGTGAGCTGGTTGTCGTATTCTCGGTCGTATTCCCCAGTGGGGCGGTTTCTGTTGTAACTTGCCCACTTTGAACTTCGACAGAATCGTCAACCATTACGGTTGCCAGAGATGATACTTCTGATACGTCTGGTATTTCGAGAGCACTTGGAGTAAAAGGCAACGGTGTGTCTCCTGATATCACAGGACTAGCTCCTAAATCGCCCATGCTAGCCAATATTTCCTGCGTGTCAATTATACCCTCTAATTCTGCAGGTTGTCGTTGTCCATCATTGAGTTCTTGTTCTTCATGATCATCTGACGCTTCAAATACAACCTGTTCGTTGTTCGTAGCGACCTGCAGATACGACTGCAAACTTTCATCGGCTTCCTGATTCTGGTCTTGAAGATTTTCGTTAACCGGCGTCAAAACGGTTTGTCCCTGATCAGACTTCTCAGGCAATTGATGACTCCCCTGATCAGACTGCTCAGGCAATTGGTTACTTCCCTGATCAGACTTCTCAGGCAATTGGTAACTCCCCTGATCAGACTGCTCAGGCAATTGGTTACTTCCCTGATCAGACTTCTCAGGCAATTGATGACTCCCCTGATCAGACTGCTCAGGCAATTGGTTACTTCCCTGATCAAACTTCTCAGGCAAGTGATGACTCCCCTGATCAGACTGCTCAGGCAATTGATGACTCCCTTGATCAAATTGCTCAGGCAATTGGTGACTTTCCTGATCCACTTCCATAGGTATTGTGACCAGATTACCTACGGTATTCATCTGCCGTGATTCTTCGATTATTTGTGAGCTACTTATGCCTGCAGAAAGTCTAGTTATGGATTTTGGCTGCACTCGTTCAGTAACGTTAGTAGACTGATTAGTTGTTAGTTTTCGCTTGGGTGATAGTATATTACGAATATTTTCTGCGCGATCGTCTTTCTGGAAAACACATAAATTGATACATTTTAGTTGCATTGCTACAATCCCAATCAAGTCAACAGAAAGTTTTCCCCTACCTGTTTCGAATCTTCTTCCGTGCCAGTAGTAGCTGGATATTTTATAATACACTCTAGAGTTACATGCCAGCCTGGCTTTCTATTTTCTAGTTCTTCTGCTGTAACTTCTTTAATTTCTTTGCCGTTTCCTGTGAGCCATGCACACCACCACTGGTGTTGACGTTGAAGATTAAAAACTCGGTCATCCGAATTGTTTGCGACAACAGCGAGTCCATCAACTAAAACAACGCCTCTTAATCGATGATCGTTGAGTCCAAGCTCTCTTTGTCTTCTTAGACTTCGGAACATATGTAAAGGCACTCGATTAAAGCAAAATCTGCACAAAGCCATTTCTCCAAGCTTTGAGCTATGCAGCTCATAGCCAAATATTGAGAGGCATCCAGCAGCTAGGGCAACCTTTGCATCAACAGGTTTGTCCAATGAAAGTGCTTGTATGATCGTTTGTATTAATTCCTCAGACTATTATGCAAGATATCAAATATAATAAA
Source organism: Paraglomus brasilianum (assembly GCA_910592345.1). Classification (NCBI taxonomy): domain Eukaryota; kingdom Fungi; phylum Glomeromycota; class Glomeromycetes; order Paraglomerales; family Paraglomeraceae; genus Paraglomus; species Paraglomus brasilianum. The sequence continues at coordinate 24,675 of CAJVPI010000342.1, forward strand.
GGTAAGTATAACATATAGTAATCAATATATAAACGTCAAGAACATAATTCCGTACAAAGTCAACATCAATGACAGGCAGCTTATCTCCCAATTCTATGAGTGCTGTAGCTCGTTTTCTGAAATCTTCAAGAATTTCGGATGGATGCATAATCGGGAACTTGTAAATGGAGTCTGCAAACATACATACACTGCGTGTCAGTACGTAGACGCTTACAATTTGTTGGCGAAAGCAATACACGTACCGTCACATGGTTGATCCCGCCAAGGACAACCAACAATATGTGCAGAATTTAGTTGAAAGACAAATTGATTTTCCATTTGTTCGATTTGGGTGTAATAGCCTTCATATAAACAATAATGTTGAGATTCTGCCACAATTTACAACTCGTAAATATCACATAGACAGCTTACTTGGATTACGTCCTATTACAGTCTCTGGTTTCGGTAATCGCACCATAAGCTTACTACCACAATACTTGCACTCTAGTACGTCTTGATCTGTATTAATCCAACCATATTTTGCGCATTCCAGTGGACCCAAGCAATTTGGCTTGAGCAGCCATGTTAATGTGTGTAAATAGAGAATTAAGGAAAAGTATACGGGATTGAAGAAGCACATACTACTATTGATAAGCTAACATGACAGAAAAGGATATATCGAAAGTAGCTACTCGCTTCAGGAAATCATCCCGATCTAGGGGCCTATGAACGGCCTCCAAGGGAAAAGACTTGTCCGAAAGCTTTATACGCTTAGGCCTATGAAGAAGATCGTGTCCGTTATAACGGGCCGAGTCATTAATGAAAAGAGATCAGAACAGTCTCTTACTCTGGTAATTCAGGAAGATCTCTGTCACGCCGAACCAAAGAAGGCTGTTTCCTGAGTACTGCAAAAGTCTCGTCAAGCTTTTGTTGTACCCTTAGCGCGATATCGTCGAATTCATCCATGACACGGATAGAAGTGAATATATTAATAAGTATACTATTGGAATAATAATAATAATAATTGTTGTCGTGGTAATTTAATTTAATTGTGCAACGTATCACACACGTGATCTACGAAAATCTGCGGGAAAAATATACACAAACTTCTTTTATTTAATGACCAAAATTGAACTTAATACAATAAATGGGTGAAATAGCTGCTTGCCTCAGAACTTTTGAAATCCTTAGATAATCTGAAACAATAATTATTACATTGCACAAACCATAATTGATATAGAATTGTAATACGTGTACAGATGCTTAACTTTGTCGAATAGCTTAAAACACAGTCAATTGCTCTCGTTCTTCTAAATCAATCTTGAGAAATTTCAAAGTTTCTGACATTTCTATGGATTTCTTGAATACGTCACCAAAGTAGTTCTTAGCCTCGCCTGTTTCCTTTAACGCTTCACGCAACCTCTTGCACCTCTTCTCTTGCTCTTGGACAGCATCATGGAAACGGATCTGAAGATCATTGGTAATCTTGCGCATCACTTTACGCCCGTAACGAGCTAAACGTTTGCCTTCTTCGTCAGCGTAATTCTCAGCCATAAGATGCTTGCGAACCTTCTGTCGTACTTTGCCGGTAACAACGCGTTGCATGTCACTGAAGAGGTAGTATGTAGTTCCAGCACCTTTCAAGCGTAACATATTAAGAAGAATTTGCATTAGATGTGAAATGACGAGCGCAACTAGCAAACAGACTGCTTCATATGGATGTGCAACACCAGTACGTACCTGCTAAGAGAAGAATTGGGATAGCCAACCTTTTCATGTTATCAAAGCCAACAAAATTTCCAAATCGCCATAAAGTAGTTAAGGCTGATTTATAGCCGAGGTATTTACTAGCAACCTGTATAAACGATCATCTTTAGATAACATGTCGTATGTAATTGGTATACGCATTCAATTTCCAACTTACCACCACCAATGCACCGCCCGAAAGCGTGGCCATCTGTAGTTTATCACTGAGCTTCTCGCCAAGTTTGTCACTGAATTCGAAATCGATATCGAAGAGATCAGTTGGTCCGATGTGTATTAATATTTCTGTGGGTTGTCTACCAAATAGCTTGCTAATGTTAACTTGACGAGCTTCTCCGCTTAGTTGATTGGCATCTGCTAGTGATTTAATCTTTTCAGTGCCTTCAGCGGTCATGTTCTTTGCAAAGTCTTCGTTCTCTCGCGTTGCCTGTTCAATGGAACCAAGTGCTTCGTCTTTGACTTCAAGAACATACTGCCAAACATAGAGGATGCTAGACCATTCGCATTTTGTGGGTAACTTATGAACTCCATTGATAGCCTTCTCAAGATTTTCTTTGGTATATTTATGGATATTCGCACTTGTATCTTCGGCAATTTTTTCTGCTTCTTCGATGACTTGATTGCGTTTCATGCGTAATGTATCATATAGCGGTTTGGCTTCGTTAAATTCTGAGACAGCGTTCTGGTATTCTTCCTCAGCCTTGCCATGATTATACTCGGAAAGCACTGTAATGTCGGCAAGAACGTTACTCAAGTAATGCTCAGCGGGAGCTAATTTTGATTTTGATCGTTTCTTCAATACAAAGTTGCGCAAGTCTTCCTCCATTTTCTCAAATTCAGCAATCTTTTGATCGTAGGGATTGTCGAGGTTGATGGAATTGGCGCTTACGAAATGAACGAGATGTTCATTGTGCTCGTAAGTCCTCGGTGATATTTGCTGAATCTGATCCAAGATTATTTTCTCGCATTTTTTCTTGTTTTTGATTTCATCAAACTTATTGACGATTATGAACAGATAAGCTTTCTCATTGGAAGCATTTCGTAGGAATTGATTGGCCTATAATGGGATAATTATTATTAATAATCAATTACCATTTATTAAATAAATAAACTAAAACTGTAAGCAGATTGTAAACTTGCCGAAAGAGTGAAATGGTTCTCCGCACTGACAACGAATACAATTACATCGATTTCTTCTTGCCTTGCAAAAACGGCCATTGTTTTTAATGAATCACTATTAAGTCCAGGACAATCGACCAACGCAATATCCACAACTCCATTATGGAGCAGACTTTCTTCCGAAATGCGACGGTCACGACAATAAATTTTCAATTGTTTATAGATGTCACCGTGCTCAGAAACAGTTTCATATAGGTCAGCATATTGTATTTCAGTGAAAGTTGCAGGGTCTTCCCGATTATAAGATTCAATATTTTTGATAGCATGAATAGCTTCGACTCCACCATTCTCACGAGCATCCAAGACTTCACAGAACATTGTTGTGCATGGTTGCTGGTCTACAGGTAACACTTGTCGTCGAAGGAGAGCATTTACCAAAGTACTCTTTCCAGCATTGAGGTCGCCAGCAACCAAAACTTTTGAACTTTTATCGGCAATTCGAGCGTGGAGATTCGTCAGATGTTTTAGACTCTTATCGATGCGTTTGTTAAGAAGCTCAGCAATGGAACTTTTTTCGAGACTTTCCATAATTTCCTCTGTCGATTGATGGTCGTGTGATTTCATTTCCAGCTTGAGCACATTTAGGCGGGTATGAAACTCGAGGGTATCTACGCTCGTCACAAGTCGGCTGTCTTCATCCATAATGTCGGAATCTCCGTTGTGTGGGGCAGAAAAACTGTTTGACCTTTTTAAAGGATAACGAGCGTTACCTTTTTCCGAGAATGACTGAGCGCGCTGGATTTTTGGCGAAGTCTGGTGTGGATACAGAATAAGCCAGCGATCGTTATTCTCGCGAAGGCCTTTTAAGAGAGCAGAAGTGCCACCGAGCAGATTCATCAGTCGGTTGCACTTGCCAGCGTAAGCATGTTGGTCAACTCCCACTGACGAGCGTTCAAGTCCGCCCATCTCGGAGCTCTCGGGCGACGAGACGAGGGGAGGATAGCTGGCTGTCAATCTACCCCCTGACAGGCTCGATCTTCCATTAGCTATAGAAGTGGGACTCTCAGCAGCCAGAGAATGCCGACGTGCAGCACGGGTATCATTGTTAAACGAAGCAGACATAATGGGTGATGGGCGTCTGCGTAGTACTTCGGTTCTTCTCTACGGGAAAAAGTCAGAATGCAATTTTTTTTGATACTGGATTTGGGGCATCACGAGTGAAACAGATGATTTGTAAGATGAGATGAATCAAGTGCACAAAGCGGTGCACGTTGCAATCACATGCGACTCCGATTACTGGAATTTCAATTTAGGCAAACAATGATGTCAATTAACAAGGAGCGGTCGTTTCCCCAAATATCCCCCATATTGAAGCGGTGTAACAAACCTAAAAGTCTAATGACAAAATTACGATTTAGCTTATATTAATGCTTGGCTTTTGTATATAGCATGGTAGAATGTTTCTATCTCCATTAGTTTGTGAGCGAAATCAACATTCCTTCAGAATAAGATTTGGCAGCATCTTAATCTTGTTGATGATTATGTCGGATAATCTTTACACATTGCCTAAAATATTTACGGTAAATTTCCAAATGCAATTTGTGGAACAGGCAGTATCAAATATTTACAGGGTCTTATTTATTAAAAACTGTATCTAACCCTTGTTGCTGACTAGAAAGTCCTAACCGAGAAATTACACTATCCTTTCTAAAATGCATTATCTGCGACTAATATATCAGTGTTGGCGACGCAGGTTAAATCCTGTATATCAGAGATAAGATTGTTTGCCTTTAAGGTTATGCGGTGGTTACTGAAATCAGATATGGAGGAAGCTGAATTAAATGCTCTGGAATCTTACTTACGATTGAAAATAGTCATATTTGCCAAATAAAGGTGTAATTGCCGATTCAGATGGTAGTGTCGAGTCAACAGTCGCAGGAGAAGAATTTAGTTACCTCTCGAACGAAGCTGTGGCTTCACCTACTTTAAAGATAACGACAGTTAAGACCTCTAACTAGACTTTTCTACCTGGTGTAGATCGATGGACAGTAATCCTCGACGGTTATTCACCGAGTTAATTGACTATGCCTTTCTGATGGGATTAATTCAGAAGCCTATAGGTTGGGATATACTTGTATCTACTCAAACATACGTCTCATGTTAAGCGAATAACAATCGTAATGCCACGACAATATCCACGGGACAAGAGGCGGATATTCTAATCGATATAGGGATTGGCGGTTTCACGACTATACCGATAATTACAAAGTACGAATAATTCATAATGTATAAAGAATTACTCGTTTATTATTAGGAAGGATATTAATTGAACATGACGTGAACACTAAGTCGAACATTTTGGGACCTTATGAATTCTACTGGAAAGTCGCGCTTCTTGTATATCTAATTAAAATACTGATGTTCAATTTTTGACAACGTATGCTGCTGAATTTCTTACTAAGATCGTAAATTGTGTACTAGTACGCGGCTTGTGTAATAGTACTGACCGATCTGAGCTGAAATTGAATGAGATAGCATCGCCTGACATAGCGACATTCTCCGATCAAAGGAGGAATATACGTCATAATTAATATTAGTCTCCACAGTAAGAATGTTATATTATTGTAAGAACTAATGAACGGCTTTGGAGGAATACTGTGCTACCAGATGGTGTGTTCCTTATGGAAGATTAGTGCAATGGATCGAAGCTTCTTATACGGAACTGTTACTCGCAAACATGATGTCGCACAATACGTACCCAGAAAGACATAGGCTCTTCTAGATTCGATATAAATACCTAAATTTGCTATCAATTTATCTGATGATAATGTGCAAAAGAGAGATATTCAGAAATTCGACGTGACGTTAAATAATCGCGATAACTTCCTTCTAGTTAATGCACAAGTTTTGACGCTTAGATATAAGGCTTATATGGTCAGACTTTACCCAATACTTCATGCCAATTGGGGTTCGCGAAGACATTATTAGCTTTCCAATACAAGATAAGAAAAATAATGAAGCAAAGAGTTCATGCTAGAATTACTCAAACCCTTAGTAAAAAAGTGGGGCATCGGTGTTACGAAAAATTACCTTTATTTATTATTATTTTATTGTTTCGAAAAAAAATTTTTTATAAAAATAATTTTAATTAAATTAAAAGATGGTAGACTAATAACCATTTTTCAAGATGTGGCCAGTAGAAATCCACTTTTGATTAACAGGCAAGATCAAAGAGACAAGCCTGTAGCCTTATCCGAAGTAGATACATCAAAACAGGACTATAACTAGGATCACAGAATTAGAAGAATCAGCAAAAGAAAACGCAGAGAACGCAAATTTAAGAGATGCAATGCTAGAATTCTCATGGGAAATGTAAAAAAGTACCGCGATAGAAGACCAAAATAACCATTAATGAAGACGTTGCTACAGCTGTAAATTACTCAATCACTTATACTCTTGCCAGCCGACACGAGCTATAAGTCAGTCTATCGCAATTTTATCGCAGGACACTTAAATATGATGCATTCCGCACGTTGTGGTATCAGTTAACGCCTTATATTCAACTTATGAGTCCAAGAAAGAACAGGTTTACAGTGTGTTTCAAAAAAATGGTGGTAACAAAAAATTATGTCTACAACCATATAACATAATTAGATAAATTTAGGCTTATTGAAAGGTTATAAGCTGCTTTATTAATATAAAAAATTTTTAATATGTAATTCTATCGCCGTTGTGTATTGCACATCCCCGTTTCATAGATGAACTATTATTTTGTACTATTTCTTGAGAAAATTTTCCCCCTCTTTATCATAATTGCTTCAATTCATTTACATCTTTGGGCATTCTTTTTCAACATTGTTCTTTATAATAAACCACATATTTTCTATTGGGTTAAGGTCTACAAAAACAAACTTCTAAATTACTTCCTTAATCAATTTTTTTTTGAAAATTAATAAACGAAATAAAGCAAATTTGCTGATACAAACACGCTCAATAGAAGGTTAATAACCATAAATAATTGTTTTTGTTTTGTAAGCAACACGTTTTTTTACTTATTAATAACATTCGATTCCTTTGTTATTATATTTATCATTAGTAAACTAGTAGTTTTTATACTCTGAACCACATTATTTCCCTCGTAATATTCAATATAGCTGAGAAACCGCTATTCCTATATCGAAGAGAAATATTTATTATGCAATCGTAAAGTAAAAACATTGATTTTTGGATTCATTCTTCATCACTCTCGTTAATACCGTCGATAAGAAGTGGATGAAACTAAGGTTTTAGTTCTTACAGGAGTGTCGGAAATTTCTTCAATTGGAAGATTTCGAACAGGCACGGGCTCTGCTTTTTAAATACCATCCATGGTGAAGAGTTGGGCAAGAAAATCTTGCCTTATTGGCCGACTGCATAGGACATTTGCGGAAAGAATTGTTTTCATCCGGGCCGGTGCTGCAATAGTATCAAACTTTCATAAACGTTAAATAATGCACTCTGTATATATTCAAATGATTTACAGCCATCAGTAAACGTGCACACTTTTATTATCTTTTTAACTCGACCATATTGACATATATGGAAGCATAATTGGAAGAGAAGTAATCCATTCTAGATAATTCAGATTTAGTATAATAATAAGTGTGATAAAGACCCACAGACGTACAAAAATTAGCACTATAAATAAAGGTATTAACTCCAAAACCACCGATTTAATTTCCTTCCTATTCCTTGAATAGAATTCGTACAACCTGTAAATAACCGTGAATCATAAATTTATTCAAAGATGTTTGAGTCACAAAGTCACAAGCAGTGGACAATGTTAATATTGTAAATTGACTTCATTTATATGAACAGACTAATTTTGTCTTCGCAACCGCCATGAAGTCCGAACTACCTCCCTTACTCCTCATCAACCTCCCCTAACTCTACCTCTAAACTTGGCAAGTTGAAATCTGATAAGGGAGGTAACTGATGATAGCTATTGCTTGGTTTAGGCAGATTTCCAGTAGGTAAGAGCGTACTAGAATATTTGCTCTCCTTCTCAAGACGCGATAAGGGTTTTACATCATTATGATATATGGTATTCCACGTGTTGTCATCAGAATGGTTCTTATCTAACTCTTCAGTAAACATGTAAATATTTATCCAAAGTGTGTTTGCATCTGGACGCTTATCAGGATCAGCATCACAACACTGCTCGGCAAGTTTCTTGTATTCCTCTGGTGCGGATTCTGGCATCGATGGTCGTAGTCCGCCCATAATGTTGCATACTAAATCTCTGTCGAACTGCCTATCTCTAAAAGGTGATTCACCAGTGGCCATCAAATACATAATGATACCAAAAGAATATATGTCCGATTTCTGAGTAAATTTGCGGGTATGGAAGACTTCCGGTGCAATAAAGGGTAAAACACCATGAATGGTTGAATTTGATTTACGTGAGTTCACTGATTGAGAAAAACCAAGATCGCATATCAATGATCTTGTCTCATCATCGTTATCATGCAAAACAATGTTTCCGCCATGAAGATCACGATGCACTAATCCCATGCGATGGATAATATCCATATAAAGTGTAATTCTATGCAAATGCTCTAATTTCTTCCTCCACGTCAATTTGTTAATATTCTGATCCAAATAAGACAAAAGACTACCATTGTTAGCATATTGCATAACAATCATGTACTCTTTTGTTTCTGGGTCTTGTGTGACTCCATGAATGTTAAGGAAAGACGCATACGACGAACATTTGGCATGATTTCTGAACTATTAAATAAAATACATAGTAATAGTCAAATTAAATATCACTTTAATTAATAACATCAACAATTGCTTACCTCGGAAATAAATAATTCCGGCATTTCATCAAAAACTCTTAAACCGTTTGAAATACTTTTTATATTTGGCAGATAATACCTCGGATTAGATAAGTTACATCCCTCTCTATAGTCAAAGGGGGTGCTTACTTTCGGTATACATACTACTAAATTAATCCTTTGTACTCCTATATTCATTTGTAAAACCTTTCCCACTGTGATTCTTAGTTAAATTACAAATTTGATTGAGAAAGACTAATTTGTATAAGTTAGGATGATTGCCAGATTTTCAAGTTATCACTGCTGGCCAGCAATTTGTCGCGTTAACTGTTTTTTCCCATAGGAGAGCTAACATGCATCAGGAAAAAAAACACACGCAAAATTGAAAAAAGGATAAATGCTATTTAGTTAACTTCATTTTAGCCAACCTTTCCAATCTCTCATTGTTGTAACTTTATTGTATAAGTATGAACCTATTTATCTCCGCAGTAGCCATGTCAATCAGATAACGAAAATGCCACCAATACGACATATCAGTCAAGTAAATTTTCGATTTATTTTCCGTCTAATGAATTTTACTGTAAGCTACACAAAATTTTTTTTCTCTTAAATAGTAATATAACAAACTTAAGCACCTTGTTAAGTTCCACCTTTTTGCAGTTGCAGATGCTAATTAAGGAGCCACGTTGGATTAAATTTAAATGCGTTATCTTAACACTGGTGTTACACAGTATAAAGTTAATAAAAAATATACATATTAATATTTGTCTGATAGATGGTACTTGTATGTCCTACGAAAGTATGGTGTTTGAGTACATACAAGAAATTAATATTAAGATGGACAACAATTCTACTATATAGAAATAAGGACTGTAAACTTGTCATTTTACTCAAATTAAAAATTGCTAACCGACTATAGTAAAATTATGTAAACTTGGAAATTGTGTCATTACAATTTTATCTGAAATCTTGTTAAGCGTGTAGACTAAATAGTTGGTAAAACATCTATTG
>CAJVPI010000343.1:0-34361 GCA_910592345.1 Paraglomus brasilianum
ATAATCGAAATTTACTAAGTTCGATCGAATTAAAGGAAGAAAAATCATATGAAAAAATCGGGTCTCACTCAAAGCGATCGAATTATCGGAAAGGTCGAATTATGGGGGGTCGAATTATCGGCAATCGACTGTAATATGCGTGCACTTAGAGGGTTTATCTGAATTTTCCACTTGATGACTTTTCTGACCTATTTACAAATATATTCAAATTTCTTTTGCTGAGACTTTACCTAACATATTTTTTTTACAAATTAAACACTTTTTTTATTATTCAATTCAATACTCTCATTAAATGAAAATAACTCTTTATACTCCATAAACCAATTCATTATTTCTCATATTTGATAACATCTACCATATATTTCTTATTTGCATGTTCTTGTGTCGTCCTTTTCTTTTTACTCATAAAAGTTTATTTCGAACACAGATAAAACGTTATGTACCGGTCTTTATTTATTTTTCAATTTCCATATGCGGGTGCCTTCTTTCAATCTTATTACCCATAAAAAGCACATGTGATTTGACAGTTAACAGAAGCATGTCAATGTAATTGTCGAAATTGCAAAAGCAGAACTGGGATATATTAATATTGGACAAATTGTTAATGATAGGGAGTGGTCTCATAGCATTTACTCCACGTGAATGCTCAATAAGCTACAACCAAGGATTCAACCAGAATCAACAATGGGGATGTCAAAGATTTTGAACTTAATTCAGAAATCATAAATTGTCTATCCAGTGTCCGTAAAACTGTTTGTCAAAGCTGGGGGATGGATATAACTAAAATTTTACATATTTAACAAAGAAAGCTCGACAAAACTATATTACTGAAGTATTTATTAACAAAAATTCTAGTCACTGGACAATGTTTGATATTGTCGAGTCAATACACGTGGGAGAGCGTAAACATAATGATCTTGAGACTTAACTTTTTCGAATAAGACCTTTGGCTATCTCTGCTAATGTCAAATCTATAATACCTTAACGTTGGGTTTATTATACTCATAATCGGTTTTGTATACGCCAATCCTATTTAATACGTTGATTTCTTTTGATGGGAAAACTTATCGGTCGGGAAATTCTCTCTGCACTAAACGCGTTTAAAAAAATCAATGACAAGTTCGATCTTATTCGGAAAGGCGATGTAAACCTTTATCAGGGAATGAACGGAATAAATTTATAATTTAACACGAATTTTATTAGAAGATAAAGAACCATTTTAAAGGCAAGGAATATAAGAACAATTATTGAATTTGATAGATCTGATATGCTGAAGATACTGTTTGCTAGTGAACTATAACTATTGATCGTTTCACTGAATTAATTTATTGTCACGAATTGCGCAGCTATTATTTATAAACCCGATATGTCATAGCTTTATACACTGACAGCGGAAGAATAACTTGATCATGGTAGCTATTTCCTAACATGAATTGTATATTCGTTATTGTTACGAGGTCTTCTCGATACCATGCTTAATACACTCGTATTTAGTGAACATACTCTCTCATCCGTGAGTAAGCATGCTCCGTCATCCCAACCCATAGATTTCATTATCCGCGTTAATTCAAAACATACTGGTCACTGGCAAAAACTCCAATCCAGCTTCCACATTAGTGTTATCAATATCTAAAACTTCCAATTTAGTTAGATTTTTCAGATTCACTAAACTGCCGGGTTACTGATCGCTTGCCTAGAAATAATAGTCACTAGGACTTTCATTCCGAGTTGATGGAAAAACTTGCCCTCCTCTGAAATGAAGTAGTATCAACATAACATAACCTTTATAATAAAACCAAATTCGTTTGACGATGAATATGAGGGCTAAAGCGTTTTGATAAATCATTAATCCATTCATTCGAACATGCATCAAAGTCATAGTGTTTACAGTCGCCATTTCCACAAGTTTTACAGTTTAATCTTTATACCATAACGATAAACACAATTTCAGCTTTACCATTTTGGGATAAATAGGTCGACAATTTCTGTCAATACAGGTTCTAAATAATGATACACAGTCAGTCTCGATGAGCCGGCCAACGGGGCTTATCGAGACGACCGAGTTATCGAGACTCACGTGATGAAAGATATTTAAGTAAACAATTTTATTATTAATATGATTTACATCGTAAAATATTCCTGTAAACTAGCTTGTCTTAGAGAATCGACTTGCTTTTTTCATAACCGAGTTTTCGAGTCCTTTATTGGTCTTTTTTCTTAACTGACGTTGCAAATCTTTCATCCCTGACAGTACAGAACTATTTCTGTATTTACATTTATATCATTCGATTGTTGTAAGTTCAATAAATTCTGGATGCTTCTAAAACTGTTTTATCTGAAACTAATGGACATTCATCTTCTTCGGTTTCTTCTTCATTTTCAGCTGCCTCCTGAACAGCATTGATAATTTCATTGTCATCAATTACCTGAGTTGCTTCTAAAGTTGAGTCAATGTCAATGACATGATCCTGCTCTAATCGTATGATTCAATGACATGATTCTGCTCTGATCGTATGATTCAATGAGCTCTAATCGCATGATTCAATGACATAATCCTGCTCTAATCGTATGGCATGTTTCAATGACGTATTGTGGTTTAATCGTATTAGTATTAGTATGTTTGGTTATTGATTCTAACTATTTGATTTGTTCGATTAATAACATGTTATTTCAACGAATTTATATTGGATAATTGTTACCGTACGATTTGTGATCAACCGGTTAAAATTGAAGGAAATAGTGTTACGTATTACGAATATCACGTGGGCAGGCTTATCGAGACGCATTCACTAATACCTGTTGGCCGGCTTACAGATTTACATAGTTTGGCCGGTTTATCGAGAATTTTTAAAGTGAAAAAAACGGCAGAAATTTTTTGGCCGGCTTATCGAGACTGTAGTTTGAATTTTCGAGTTCTTTATTAAGCACACATTAACATGGGGAACCCCCTATTTATTGTATAGTTTGAGGATTTATTTATACAGGCCGCTTTGTATTAAGAGAAACTGTTACCAATACGTACGTGGATATACTATGTGACAATGTGCATATCAATTTAGATTACAAACTTTATTAATTCACTTGCTTTGTACTAAAATTTACTTTTGAATGGCATATAATAATGCATAAATAAGCTTAAAAAAAAAAGGTAAACAAACAAACGATTGATTTACCAAAAAATAAATATCGAAATTATGAGCAGATGCTTATGTTGAATACCACTTCAGGTATCCGTTGCCTTTTTTCTCGAGAAACGAAATACATCGCTTTTTCAATAATAATTTATACACAGACTCTAATAGTATTGTTGTGGATGACGATATGTTTGTAACCAAAGCAAGATAGATACGTCTTATTAAAACATGACAATCAATTTTTAAATTAAAATTTCTTTTGTGCTTTCGCATCGCATAGTCTCCTCTAGCCTCGTCTAGGCTGCCTCTTTTTTACTCGGAATCACTGTAACACTTCCAGCAACACAGAGCCTTCAATCCTGGTGTGCCCATACCGTCGCCAACATCAAACTCTGCATTAGAATAATCTATCTTGTTTTTCTTTGCTTGCGACAAGCTTGGATTCTTATTCTTCTTGGAGTCATTTTTTTGAGTCATTTCATGATGTTCGTCATCCGCATCCGATGCAGAGTGTGAGTTGTGTTTGCCGGCTTTGTTTTTCGTCTTTTTCCCAACGGGGTCCTTGGTCACTGTTTTATAAGATTTCTGCGTTCCGTTATCTGCTGGCCTCACAGGATTTATTTTCGGTTTTATAGTTGTGCTGGGATTATGTAAAGACTTGCCTGAGGAAGCTTGCGTCTTGTGTCTAGCGTTGTTCGAATTGGCTCGGAAAGAATTAGGTACGTTGGGTTTCTGGTCCATTGGTTCTTTGAGAAATAAAAAAGCGAATGTAAAGTCACTGTCAAACAGAAAAGACATATGTCGGTCTTATATACATTTGTAAGCAGTATAAACTAATAATAGTTGTTCAGTCAAATGAAGTGTTATTTACCTTAAATTGAATGCATTTTCCTAGGGGTGCTTTCAAAAAATTGAAATGATGATCGAAATGTGCGATCGATGAGATGAGGTGAGGTGAGATGAGGCGAGTGGGATGGGGTTGATCGCAACTCGACCAACTGACTTTGATAATTCACGCAACGCAAAGCAATGTTCTTGTAATGTCTCAAAGTGGAGAGAGTGTTTAGAGACGTTTTTACGCATCGACAAGGTCGGTTTACATATCAAGACGTTCTTACCATTTTTGACAGCATACAATGTGTATTTTTATGTACAGCGAAAATCTATTCTCATGTGAACATTTTTTTCTGCGAGTACACGTGTGGCTATAGTGTGTAATGATTGGCTGCGCACAAAAACATGGTTAATAATGTACTATCCAAATTTAGTGGTTTGTTCTGCAAACAGCGTTCCGCCATCGACGACGACGCACATAGAGAATTAGCTGTACCGAGACCCTTTCACTTCACATGAAGCCTTGTGTATGTCAGTTATTTTCACGGTTGTAAAATACTTTTATTTGTCGAAATGGTCAAGACTTCGTCTTACTATTCATGTTGCATACGTACAACGTAGGATGGTAAACAGAAAAACTTTGAATCAATAACCTTATGCTTAATTAATCCACGGTGCCAATCAAAAAAAACAAAACAAACGGTTTTTTTTAACCGAGATAATTGAAGAAGGGGACACAGACGTTAGTGCAGAAGTCAAAAGTGCTGGTTAATATTAATCAGTAAATGGTTAATCACATGATTATGAATCAGCAGACTTTTTTGGTCGTACAAACTATATTCTTTAATACCGACAGGGTTTACAATTTACTCGTCAACAAGCAGAGCAACTGTTATTTTACAATAAGAAAGTATCTGTGCTGTATATCTATCGTCATTTACTGCGGACAATCGATATTACAAATTAATCGACACCAGGAATGTGCTGGAACATACCACATAGAAAAGTCGTTTGAAATTCAAATGCCAAACTCTATAAGTAAATTAGTGATATATTTTTATTTGCTTTCGGGTTACACTATCGCTACTTAAAATTCAATTAAAAACAATTTGGTTTATTAATTAGGGACATTGGTGTACGAGTTGTAACCAAGTATGAGTATTCCGATCGGATTAACAAACATATATGGAATTTTGAGGCAACTGCAGCCAGTTTCTTACAGACCATGTTAGACTAGTCTTTTTTTCGCGAATATTTTTCCGTGTATAACAAAAACGACGTTTTCCCCCGCCCGTTGCAAAGTGTACAAATCATAAATGTACGGAATAATTACGTGGGTGGAATCACGGAACACTTATTCCTGGCAAGCTTTGTTGGATGTTATCCGCGTTTGTGGCTATTGAGTCGTTGAGAAATTTAATATATATGTTATATTTATTGGCTAACTATGGACCCGTTTCGGGATTGGCATATTAGAATAGTTTCTTGCACCAATAAACTACAAAAATTGTGTGATAACGTCAAGACAATCTTGAAACCGGTTGACTCGTTCTCAGATCCCAGAAACGGGTCGCAACATATATGTCAATAATATACAAATCTATAATATACTTGCAGAAAGCGCGGGCTTATCAAATTCTTCTTCCGATTATTCTCTTTGCATGACGCGATGAGTTTGGGGCTACGTATTAGGCTACGTATATCTGGTAATATTCCCAATAGTAAAGCTAGTCGGCCGTAGCCCATTTATATAAACGCAAATAAGGAAAATGACAGGTAACCGGCCAAAGCAAATGTTGTGGGTACAAACCTGTTAGCGTTAACAACAATTAGAGTAAACTCTTAAATTTGGGCAAGATTGAATACAACATTAAAATGAATATTCTACTAATATGTACTAATACGTTGACAAAAAACGGATTTCAAACTGCTGGCCTTGGCATCGACCAAAGTATACCATTACGACGATTATTGGATTATTGCCAGTGCATCTAGTATGTAATCTTGATTATAAGACTTGCTCCGAAAGCTGTAAAGTGGTGTCAAAAGAGTCGTTGGCATAAAGAGAGGACCGGTTGCCAGAGAAATTTAGCGTTATTGAAATCTTGGATATGGGCGCATAATGCGACACCGTAGTATATTATACGGTTAAATGTTGTAAAGATTTGATAACTATGAAGTTGATAACCTGGTTGAGTTTGACTAGATTACTTTCTCCAAAAATCTCATCGCAAAACAATTTTAATTGAGCAAGTTCATTAATGTCAATGCTGATAAAAATAACACCGTCATCTTTCATTAATTCTTTAGCCAATCCCAATCTTTTTCGTATAGATGAAATTCAATAACTATGCTGAAAGGGGTAGTGTGAAGATCGGTAAAGTAAGGTACAAGGAAAAGTTATAATACGAATTAACAGCCTATAAATATGAGCGTGTTAAAAATGCGATATGTTATTGGTTATTATGTATTATACATTGCATATAGGATACGTATTGTATTTTGACAAGCTCGTGTTGTAATTCCGATTTGAGTAACAGTTCTCGTGGTCTTGTGTTCCGAGCCCCTCATTATTCTATGATCTACAACGTACATTCTGCAACATCTACTTTTGTCTTCAAAAGCAAATACGTGATAGTAACAATTTATGTTAGAATGGGGGGAAAGCCAGTGATAGGTGTTCATTGGTCTGTTCTAAGTTGTTGGAATGAGCAATTAATCTCGGCAGTTGATTCTAAGACCATACATACATACATTTCGACATCTAATATAAAACAATATAATACAAAATTAATATAAAATTGATACAGTACATTGTTAAAGTTATTAAACTTACCATGTTTTCTTTTTCTGTTGCCCATACATAACCATCTAACTCGTCATTAAAGACCACAATTACTGGTTTGGTCACCTAAATAACAAGAATTGTTAAAGTTACATTTGTTACTTTTATTGTTTGAAATCACAGATAACAGTCGACGCTTACTTTTACATGGTATTATTTTTTATCTTGATGTCCTCATCAAGAATGACGCCTTCATAAGCATAGAGTCATAATAATCCACAGAAAACTTTTTCCGCTCAATGGATTAATTGATAATTTTTCTGAAAGTAAAAGCAAGAATTGCTCGCGCCTCCGTGATTAGAAAAGTGCATATGATCACGGCTACAATTAAATTGTGAAAAAATAATAATTAAAGTGCATGATAACTTAGAATGCTTACCAACATGCAATTTTTGTGTGTATGTACAAATGGGAAGTTTTACTGTCTCACATAACCATATTTCAAGATCCTCTTACGTAAAGTTGCTAATGTTTTCATACAGCGTCGCAGATAATCGGGTTTCGCAACAGTATCGTCATTTATATTTTGGAGCTAAAAAGAGAGTAAACAAAACTGAGATGTGGCATGTAGTAAACAAAACAACAATATAAAGACAAGTAAACAGCATTCCATTAAGAAAGGTAACATCTTGTAAAGAGAAAATAGCTTTCCCATTGAGAAAAAGAGAATGTTATGCTTACCTAAATTTCATTCTAGTTAATAATTAAAAGCAAAAAAAAAAGTCTGTGTATGCTTATTAGCCTTCATATTGTGTTGACTCAGAAAAGTTTCAATCTCTCGTGCAGAAGACAGTGACTGTATCCCAAAACCAAGTTCTTCGCCAATGGCTTTTTTGATGTAATAGGCATTCATTTTGCCTGGATTAGCTGGAATATTATTTTCTTGTCTGTATCTGTGAACAGATTTTTCGTCTAATTCAAGAGATGTTTGAGATTGTAGAATGTCATGAATGGAGAAGCTAGTTCCATCGGGTGTGTTGACTGTGTCGGATCGCCACACATGGAAGAGCGTTTGTGAACGACCTTGGGATCTAGCGTTTTCCGGCGGACCTTAGCCTGTCCCTACTATCGCTAAATCTCTAGCCAATTAGTGACGACCTAATAGGCTTTATTGATACTCACGGACTAAATTCGACTATCTGTATACGCCATCTCTGGATTTTATTTAACCTCTGAGTCAAACAACGATTATGATTCGCTAGGAATTATTAACGAAAATCTGTCGACGCGTTAAACCAATTGAAATTCAATGAGTTCTGTGGTGGCAAGATCAAAAGCAATTTAATACTTAACCAGTGATCTATGGTTTGGGAATAAAATCAGGAAGATAACCAATATATTTAATATTCCAACACTTCGTTTATTAAAATATAAAAAACTATTCTAAAAGGACAAATATTCGAAAGAACTGAAGATAATGTTCAGAACAAACGATAGTAGCATAAATCTTGCTTTGATATCAAATGTATCCATCAGGTATTCTATAGCGAATGAATATAATCAACAGTTGATGACTAGATTAACCAGTCTATAGACGTAACGACAGACGCTCTTTTTTCAGGCATGCCTGATTTAATACTTCTATAAGGCAGAGCCTAAAAATGGTGTACACTGCTTGGAGGATCTGTTTATGCTATTAGGTGTATTGATTGTATAACTCTTGCTTCCACCAACAAACAGACTGGTACTCTTTGGTGTTGATCGTAATTTGGTGGATGATTGGCTTTTTGGTTGGCTTGACCACTGGGCATTTGCAGCGTTCCACTTTAAACCAGTTGCACGTTTAATGAAGTTAATATTCTTATTATATTTCTTAATCATCTGTGTAAGAAAATTTTCATTACTTCCAAGTGTTTTTTCTTGCATTTTTGATAACTTCTGTTTGTCTTGTCTGTCAGCTACTTTCATGATATTGGCAGCTTGTGTTGTGTATGCAGATTCGGGGTAACCGATGTGCCTCCTTGTAATAACATCCAACTCATAGCCGAAGCTAACTGAGCGTCTCCCAAAAAGACCATAATCCGAGATGATAGTCTAGTGCCTATAATTTTGTGGATGATTGGCCTAACAAGCATTTTTGACGGTCTGTCATGGGGGGAAAAATTAATTGATAAGTTGTGTCGTTGTTGAGCGTTAATAAGGGTTCGTCGTTTGAGGACTTGTTCGTGAGTTGTAGCAACTGTCGTATGCGTGTAATATGGAGGAGTGGCGACAAAGGTGTGTTGCGTTGTGTAGATAACGTTGTATTGCGCTTTTGAGGAAGAGGTTTTTATGAGCGCATTGGAGAGTAGCGTCTGGGTATGTATATATGTACACGTGTAGACAAATGAATGCTACCTTATAAGCATAAATATTGTATATTGTTGTTTACAGAGAAACCTCTCTAAGTGCACGCTCTCTAAATGCACACCCTCCCTAAATGCAGGTCCCGAGCTTGGATATTTGTATTCTGCACGTGCAATAATTTTCGGTCCTGTCCATATAATAATAAACTATATATGTAATCCCTAAATGCACGCACGTGATTGTTGTTTCTATTGACCAATTATATTATTAACATTCTCTTTGTAATTGAAATTTGAATCATTGTTGTTGTTCGTGGATGTGGTTGTTGTTCAAGATTGACGCCACAGATGTGAAATAATCATTAACAAGCTCAGAAAATGTACGTTTGTTTTTGTTACAACAGGAGGATAGACAAGATTTGTTAGTGGGGAAAAAAAGTAGTCAATAAAACAAACAACCATAAAATTAATTAAATAATAAATTGACCATATTATTATACAAATAACCATTCTCTCTAAATGCACACCCTCTCTAAATGCACACCCTCTTTAAATGCACACCCTCTCTAAATGCACACCCTCTTTAAATGCACACCCTCTCTAAATGCACACCCTCTCTAAATGCACACGATTGTCTGGCCCTAATGATATGCACTTAGAGAGGTTTCACTATAATTGTTTCCGTGACAGTAAATAAAAACAATAGTATCAATGTAACATATTAACAAGTCTGATAAGCACATGTATTAAACTGATCTATTTGACAATGATGACAAAAGCACTCATGCAATATGATATCGGCGTGACCCATGTCCCGTCGGTATTCTTGTCAAAGGTACTAGTGCAATTCGGAAGATAGTAAATCCACGCATGCTGACATCACCTTTTGTTTATAACCATGAGATCGACATATTATTCTGTGATGTAATCGGCAAGTCGCAGTAAATCGTCCGAAAATGTTAGGAAAAATTTTTTGTCGGTTTATTCTTTCGCGAACCTGTATAGCAAAAGGGATATTATTGACAAGTAAAACTATACATTTACTAATTGTTTGAAAGCAAGACGGCGCAGGATTGTTTCTACTGAAAAACACGAAGTGTATATTTTTAGCTTTTTTTTTTCTGCCCTCATTGGAATAATAAATGGAGGTAAAGAAGCTGTTTAACGTGTTTCTTACTCTCAATCTTACAAATGTGAAGACACAACGACCCAAGTTTGACGTTATTCATATTTGAAATACTTTATACATACTGTACGGTCATGCTCGCGCGTTGAATATGATTAGGAATTCTGCACGGGTCTTAATGCACTTCTGAATCAGTTAATCTTTAATGCAACAGATACCGCGACAATACGTGATGTAAGCCTTTATATATGATCGTTCTTGACACAAGTTTCAACTAATCTAAATTTAATACGTGTATTTTTATCCTCCCCCCACGAAAATGTAATTTGTTTTGTAAAGACAACAGCAACCCTTGATAAGCAATATTATAACAAACCTGAATGTATACCTGCCCTTGTAGAAATACTTTCAAAGTCTGAACATTGGCAGGCAAGTTGAAGACGCAGCTTATGGAACGAATGTTAGAACAAAGTATGACCGTTTTGTTAACGAATCTAATATGTTCAGGTTCGACAACTATCGGCTGTTGAATTGCGAAAATACACAAATCAATGGTGGTCAAAGCTCGATCAGCATACCATAGAGGGTATTAAGACAAGATTACTTGACGTCATATTGCAAGAACCTCAGTAAGCTTAATTTTTTTGATCAGAGGTCGTATATATAATTCTCTTGCTTATAATGATAATTTGTTCACAGTACCCTTGTTCGACATTCAACCGCACGGGCAATTTCAGCAATTGCCAATGGTGAAATTCCTGCTGGACAATGGGACAACTTGCTAGAGTTTTTGTATCAATGCTGTCAAAGTCCTAATGCGGGTCATCGTGAGGTAACAGACAACAATTGGATCGCAGTATATCGACCGCTTGAGTACATTGATCGAATCTGGTTTTTGACTTTGCACCTAGGTTGGAGTCTACGTCCTATACTCTCTATTTGAAGTAATCACAGACGTATTCAACGACCATCGGGGGCAACTATTCGAATTGTTTAGTAGGTCCTTGAATGACCCCGAAAGCAAAGACGTGAGAACTACTACATTACTGTGAGTAGTGTGAGAGTAATGTATGGTAGTCGGCATGGGCAATGAGCATAGGAATACGTTTTGGACGGTTGCATGTAGATGATAATAACTCAGATGTTAAATACTAATGCACACCGTCTACCACTTAATTACAGGGCTCTTGGTAAAATTGCCGAGTTCATTGAGATTGACGAAGTGGATGATATCGTAAGTCTAATTTTGATGTCAAATCATTTATGATCGCTGTCGGCTGATCAATTTATCAATTTGGGTCATCAGGCTCAATTTCAAAAATTAGTTCCATCAATGGTCAATGTGCTTCAACAAGCACTCGCCGAGAATGACGAAGATGCAGCAACAAAAGGGTTTGAACTGTTCGATACACTGGTTTTGCTTGTATGTTTACCGTGCATTTGTATAAGTGTTTTGATCGTGAATCAAATAACATGGCTGACCGTTTGTAAACAATTATAGGAAGCTCCACTATTGTCAAAACATATTGCACAATTGATCGAGTTCTTTTTGAACGTAGCTGGAAATCAACAGTATGAAGAGTCAATACGTATAATGGCCTTGCAATTTATGATTTGGGTTTCTACATAGTGAGTTGCTTCATTTGTGTACTGACTATTGTATAAAAGAAACTACCGATTGAATTATTAATCTTTGGACGCAATTACCTATTTAATGTAGTAAAAAGGCAAAAATTCAGCGTCTTAAGCTGGTCAGTCCAATCATTTCACGATTGATGCCGATAGGAACTGAGAATGACCCCGATGATGTAACCGAAGATTCTCCCTCAAGGGTATGTTTCTTTCGACTTCTAATTTATATGTCACGTCATTAGTTGATAATATCTCCATCTTTACTCTTGGTCATAAAAATTTTAGATGGCTTTTCGCGTAATCAATTCTATTTCGACGCAGCTTCCACCTCAACAAGTGTTTCCAGTAATCTTGGAGCATGTGGTTGCGTACATGCAGAATCATGATCCAACATATCGAAAGGCCGCAATGATGGCATTTGCTGTATGTATATAATACTCGGAAAACAGTTTCTTACCCTGCGAAACTCAACTCATGCTTTCCTCTTTACTTGTTTAGGTTTTTGTAGAGGGGTGTGCCGAATATATTCGGCCCAAGTTCAATGACTTACTGCCTCTCGTCGTTTCTGGCTTACAGGATCCAGAAACTACTGTCAGGAAAGCAGCCTGTATTGCTTTGAGCTGTTTTGCCAGTAAATATAATTTTTACTTTATGCTTTTTGCCTGAAAACAAGATACACTACTGTCTTTGTCATATAGCCAAGCCCGTGAGTTATCCTTTATCTAACTTTTTATATGATTTATTTTAGACGAACTTGATGAGGAAGTGACTGAGAATCACAAGACTTTGATGCCGCTAGTATTTAATCTTGTGGATGATCCAAATCCAGAAATTTCAAAACAAGCCTGTGGTGCATTAGATGCAATTCTTGAAGGCTTGGATGAAGAGATAATTGTCCCATATTTGCCTGCAGTGATGCAAAAATTATTAACACTAGCAGACTGTGTCTCTGGAGAGAGAGTTATTCCTGTGTTTGCTGCAATTGGTAGTGCAGCGCATTCAGCCAATGGGGTGATTATAATACAGTCCAGCGTTATTATAATTATATAATGCCTTTGTTATTCAATGTTCTCTGATTTAAACTTTTATCTTTATGCAGGAGTTTAAGCCATACTTTGCACAAACGCTTCCCAAATTGCAAGTATTAATGTCGAAATCAAAGACTGAGGAAGATCTAAAAATTCGCGGAGTTGCTACTGATACCCTTGGCGCTATTGCCGAAGCTGTTGGACGCGACGAATTCAAGGTATTCACACGAAAGCCATGATCTAATTATATATTACATACGATTTCTAAACATTCCTGTTTTATTGATTCCAATAGCCATACGTTGCAAACTTTATGCAGTTGGCAATTGATGGTTTGCAGCATGACCATCCCCAATTAAGAGAATGCAGCTACTGCTTCTTTTCAGTAATGGCTCGCGTGTTTGGTAGTGACTTTGCACCATATCTTGTAGTGATAATGCCACAATTGATAAAGAGCTGCCAGATTGAGGAAAAGGATTTGTTCGAAATTGAAGGTGAGTTTGTATGTTTTGAATACGTGGTGAGTGGACAGTGCGTGCTCAAATATTTTTTTAATTAAGTGCCTGACGAAGAAGACTTGGGTGAATCAGATGAAGAAGATGAAGCCTATACATTTAATCACGACATAATTGACGAAAAAGAGATTGCTGCTGAAGCGATTGGTGAAATATTTACCAATGCGAAATCAGATTTCTTACCATACGTTGAACCTTGTGTGAATGAGCTGAATAAACTAGGGACACATCATGCTGAAAGTGTAAGAAAAACGGCAGCACGGTCATTGTGTCGCTTTATGGTTACATTCTATGAAATGGCTAAGCTTCCGCCATGGGAACCTGGGCTTCCATTGGTAAGAAAGTAAACGTATTTGATACACATCGTTAGCTTGCACCGTGTATTCACACTGTTGTAAACAGAGAGTTCCAGTACATTCGAACGTGGAAACTATGGTTAAATATGCAATGTCTACTATTGTGGCCATTTGGGAAGATGAAGAGGCCAAGTAAGTAGCTGGAAGTTGGATTTTTTATCATGGCCCAAAATCTATTCTCAGACTGATGTGTTCAACACGTTAATAGTGAATTATGGCTTATCACATAAGCATCTAATTATGGATATGTATTCTAATCATTAGGTCTGTGGTCATTGAAATCTGTCAACAACTCGTTGTCGCGCTGAAAGAATGTGGCCCATGCATAATAGCTGAATGTAAGCCTTTTCTACATATTGTGTCTCTCGTTATGGATGTGCGTGTCTTATAAGACTAACCGTTGCGTTTTTTATAGGCGTGGACGAAGTTTCCAACATCACATTGAAGCTCTTTGAAAAAACGCATCCTTGTCAAACAGATCAGGGAGATGAAGATGGAGTTCTTGATGACGATGAAGAAGCAGAACTGGACGCCAAAGTAATTGACGTAGCATCGGATCTTGTTGCTGCAACAGCCTCAGTTATCGGACCAGAATTCTCGGAATACTTTAAAGTATTCTTACCACATATTAAAAAATACTATGTAAGTACGTCTGTTGGTCCTATACTGAAAGCGGCTATTTCAGTCGTTGACTTGCTGCATGTCATTATTATTTAATAGAAAAAATCAAGGCCCGTGTCAGACAGATCTATGGCAATTGGCTGTTTGAGTGAATGTGCTCTCGGATTGAAAGAAGGAATTACGCCATTCACTGAAGTGTGTATTAAAACACCTTGTGCATTTTTGCGCATAGGAGGATTAAATTATCTAACTTCTATATGTTAGGCGATATTACCATTGTTTTTGAAATCAATTAACGATGAAGCAGATGAAGTCCGAAGCAATGGTGCTTACGGTATTGGTCTTTTATGCCAATATTCAAAAGCGGACATGGTGTCGTAAGTTCAGAGAATGAAATTTATTCGTTTGTAGTGTATTCAACGAGTTGTGTTAATCTTTCAATTTAACTCACCAAATTTATGTCGGAATAGACACTATCCGGCCATACTCACGGCATTGCATTCATTATTTGGAGCTTCTTCATTTGTGAATATCGCGGATAATGCATGCGGGGCTGTGTCAAGGATGATTCTAGCTCATCCTGAAGCAGTGCCACTTGAGCAAGTAAGAAATTGGATATATTTGTTATTAAAGTGTATTTTGCGTTTGTTATCTAAAGAAGTTTTGGTTTTTGCGGGAGCAGGTTCTCCAAGTGTTGTTTTCAACGTTACCGCTTAAACAAGACTTTGAAGAGAATGAACCAATTTTCCAATGTATATTCCAACTATTTCGTGCAAATAATGCATTCGTAAGTTACTGTTTCAGTAATTGATGCTATAGTAGGGCTTCTTGCATTATTTATGATGACTAACTATCATTTACTTCATCGTAACAGGTATTCAATCAGTTACCGACTCTTCTAAATATATTTGCCAAAGTTCTTGGTCCGCCTGAAGGACAATTAAAAGAAAGCATACGCCATGAACTCATAGAATTGATAAAGGCATTGGCTAAACAATATCCAGAAATTATGAACAGACCTGACTTGGTCGCAGTTATGGCATAGCGAATTTAATACTTAGATGGAAATGCACTTTTAATAGTATAATATATCATGAATCAATAAAACAATTTCATTTATGAGGCCTTTACATCTATGTGTATTGTCTTTTCGAAATTCATGACGTTTGACCATTGTCACATTATTTTATCTCTTTAACACGTGCGCTCCCCAAATTACGTGCTAGCATCATATGATATCACTAGCAAAAGATTATGTTTCCTGAGCTTAAGAACCCATTGATAGTTTCCCACCATATTGGTAGATGCAAGATCACATGTTACCCTCCGGCGTTTGTATAATGATATATAACTATCTACCAAATACAGAGATTGATTTCCGTTTTAATCATCCATCCGTCAATTCTGTCTTTTTATACAGTATACATTAAGCAGTGTATTGTACTGATATGACTGCAGAAGTAACCGGAAACAGTTGTGGCTACAATCACAATGATAAAGCTTTTGAATGTGTGTTGTTGTACAGACTATCGAAAAATTAAAAATTTATTCTTATTAAAAATTTAATAATAAATGTCGATGAATGCAAAACGTAAGTATAGTATTGCAGATTGTGGCTATGACGGTAAACATAGAAGGCCTTGTATTAGGTAGATAAGGTTTTGCAAAATAGTTCTTTCATAGTTTCCCGATTTACTTTTTGCCGTGTACCAGCCAATAAACTCATTCTAATCGCTATAAATACTTTCATAGTGTAAACACACATGTAGTAGCGTTTCACTAGCATTTTTGTACGATCTGCTCTTCACGATGTATATATAGCACTCTTACACTCGATATGTATTATTGTTTTCAAAAACGACCCGAAGTGGCAGCAATATAATAAGAAATGAGTAAACAAAAGTTTGCATATAATATCGATACGAGTTATTATTATGGTAATGGAACCACATTTGAAAGAAAAGCTCAGTTGTTTCAAAATGCATCAATGCATGCAAATACATTATTTGCTCTTGCACCATGTTATAAAAATGTAACTACAAGCAATCCAAAAGCAGACGTGCAAAGATATGCCAATGCTTTATTTAATCTTGCGTTGAGCTGTAAAAACGAAACTGGAAATGATCAAAAGGTTGTTGAGTTATTTCAAAAAGCTGCTGAACAGGGGCATGCCAGGGCACAATTTAATCTTGCTTCTTGCTATAAGAATGGAATTGGAGTAAAAAAAAATGATCAAAAAGCAGCTGAGCTGTTTCAATTAGCCGCTGAAAAGGGACATGCTAGAGCACAATATAATCTTGCATTATGCTATAAGAATGGATGTGGTGTGGAAATAGATGATCACAAAGCATTTGAGTTTTACCAAAAAGCTGCTGAACAAGGGTATAGCAGAGCACAATGTAATCTTGGTGTGTGTTATGAAAATGGTACTGGGGTAGAAAAAAATTATCAAAAGGCAGTTGAATTCTATCAAAAAGCAGCCGAGCAAGGACATGCTCGAGCACAATGCAACCTTGGTTTATGTTATCAAAATGGAACTGGAATAGAAAAAGATAGCCAAAAAGCATTTCAACTTTATCAACAAGCTGCTGAACAAGGATATGCTAGTGCACAATACAACCTTGCTTTATGTTATAAACATAGTATTGGAACAGTTAAAAATGATCATGAAGCAATTAAATTATATCAAAAAGCTGCTGCTCAAGGAGATGCTGATGCACAGTACAATCTTGCTCTGTGTTATAAATCTGGAATTGGCATAGAAAAAAAAGATGAGTTTGCAGTTGAATTGTATCAAAAGGCAGCTGAGCAAGGACTTTTGAAAGCACAATACAATCTTGCTTTATGTTATGAAAATGGAACAGGAGTGGAAATAAATGTCTTGAAGGCAGTTGAATTATATCAAAAGGCAGCTGAACATGGACATGCAAATGCACAATACAATCTTGCTTTATGTTTTGAAAATGGAACTGGAGTAGTAAGAGATTATCAGAAGGCAGTTGAGTTATATCAAAAAGCAGCTAATCAAGGACATGCTTGTGCACAGCATAATCTTGGCATTTGTTATCAATATGGAACTGGAATACAGAAAGATGATCAAAAAGCAGTTGTATTTTATCAAAAAGCTGTTGAACAAGGTAATGCTAATGCACAATATGATTTTGCATTGTGCTATAAATATGGAATTGGAGTAGAAAAGGATGTCCAAAAAGAAGTTGAACTGTATCAAAGAGCAGCTGATCAGGGAATTATTGAGGCACAATACAATCTTGCTTTTTGTTATAAATATAAAATTGGAGTAGAAAAAGATGATGAAAAAGCATATAAATTATTCCAAAAAGCTGCTGAACAGGGTGATGCCAATGCACAATATAATCTTGCTTTATTTTATAAATATGGAATTGTAACACAACAGGATGACAAAATGGCAGTCCAATTTTATCAACAAGCTGCTAAGCAAGGGCATGCCAAGGCACAACACAACCTAGCTTTATGTTATAAATATGGAACAGGAGTAGCCAAAGATAACCAAAAGGCAATTGAACTGTTTCAAAAAGCAGCTGAACAAGGGCATAACAGGGCACAGCATTATCTTCTTTAATGTTAACAAAATGAAGACATATTATTCCAACTATAGAAAATTGATGTATTAATATATAATGACCTTGAGGTTTTAGTTCCGTCCCAGCCTTAACTTTTAGGAATTTTTTAGAATAGTTGTCTGTTTGAGCTTGGGTCTGAGGACTGTCTTGCTGACAGCAATCCTGGTTTACAATAGAACTATCTTTAACTTTGTCCCTTTATTGTAAGGTCGTTTATCTAATGGAAAGAGACTGAGAACTAATGTGTGACTCTAAACATACATGTACAATTCTAATTTATTACAGCCATTTACAGTTACAATAAAAATCAATATCATCTCAGTGAGAGATTTATTATTTTTGTTAAATATAAAGTCTTCCATTGCATTGTTGTGATGCTTTTCAATAGGCTTTCAGTTTATTCTACTTACTCATAAACTTCGACACCATATCTTAGATGATTTTGGAATATTCAAACATGATGAAACGAGAAGCAATTTTTGCATATTATAATTAGTCAATGTTATTACTATTTATTATTATGTGATGTCTTAAATAATAACGATAAAGATGTGTGTAACATGTCCTTTTATCAGGTATTAAACTTACCCCGATTACAACATATAAAGTTCATAGTGATTTTATTGCGTTGAATTTCAGGCATTACAATACTCATATATGATTGACAAATATTTATAGATTATAAAGAAATGAAAAGAAGCGATGTACTCATTATTGTTTCAAATAAAATATAGAAGCAAGCCAAAAGTGAAAGTAGTAATGAAGTCTTTTTGTTAGACTCTTTTTATCAAAGAATGTTATACCAAATACATCATCACACACACAGTAAGGGTGACAAAAAGCAACTACGAGTGTTTGTTTAAAATAAAACATTATGTGTAACAGAACAATTTAGCTGTTTACAGCAACTTCTTAGCATCGGGAATTAATATAGCGGTGATGAAACAGTTCTTACTATTACGAATGTCATTAATTAATTGTACCGATTATATTCTTTAATTCGTTTTTGCCAAAAAAAGGTTGAGTAATCGGCATTTCAACTGACGAAGACATACTTGAAATAATTTCTGTTCAAAAAAAACGACATGATTCCTTGGATTCTTGGAAAGCTCAACGTACGTCCTCCGCAAGTTAGTACAGACATTGAAAATACGAGATAAACGGTTGTTTTTCTTTTACGTCTTGAGGAATATTTACTTTACGATAACAAAGCTCAATAATAAGGTTCATTCTGTACGCTGAAAGAAACCAGATACATATTGTATTACTAAAATAATTCCATTTAAGGAAACACCACATGATTACGTTGTCGGGATTGTGAACACGTTAAACCTCCGCTTGCGTAAACATCGATTGGACTTGCTGACCTTGAAAAAATATAATACGTATGTTTGAATGCTGTGATGACTGATTGAACGTCTGTCTCATTGTCGATGAGATTAGTAAACCAGTGAAGTGCATTTACTCCGTCAGTTTCAGATTCTTTGCATCAACATTTGGCATTATACGTAAGAAAAGGAACAAAGAACCGTAATACAACAACGCAAACAGTAGGTCAACATTCCCTTCAAGCCGTATTCGGCATTGTAGTATTTTGAACGTTGAAGAATGCTAACCGACAAAGAATTTCTAATTTATTTGAAATTCATCGTAGGCACAGTAGACATATTGTCAAGACAAACCATTTACGTTTGTACGAGGATAAACGTAATGTGAACGCAATATATATAGTAGCTGCGTATATATGCATGTTTATATGTTTATGCGTATATTTATGAAGTCATATGATTAATTTACTTGTCAGATGACACTCAACGTACATTTTGTGGTACCATACCCATCCAAAAGTACAATCGCTGTGCCACAGAGGAATATAAACGTTACAAATTTTACGCCTTCATTTGGAAAAACAATAAACAGTGTTACCAGTTATAAGCTGGAGTAGCAACCTTATCCGGTCAAATACATTTCAAGGGAGAAATTGATAAGTTGACTGACAATCGCACAAAAATCAATTATTTAAGAGATCAAAATCTTTGCCTGCATCATATCAAAAATATGCAAAAATTTTTCTGCTTTCACAATAAGGCTAAATCAAAGCCGAAGGCCAAAGATGCTGAGGCCAACTCTGATTCCACCACGGCTACTCTCGTCGCTTCAGCGCTCATATCAGATTTAGAGAAACAAAATCATCCCGAAATATCGTCAAAGCGTTACATCGATGATGCCGAGTCGAAAAATGGCGCTACCGTGGTCTCATCATCACTAATACCCGATTTAGAAAAGCTGAATCTTCCAGAAGAACGTCTGAAACGGTACATCGATGAAGTGGAAGCAAAGGAATCACATTCCGACTCCGATCTAGAATTAAGAAATAAAGCTGCTGCGTTGCGAGAGAATGCCATCTCCAAGACACTCAACAAAATAAAGCGCTCGATGGAAGTTGATCTTTGTTTTGTTTTAGACTGCACGAGCTCCATGTATGGTCACATTGCTGCTGCTAAAGATTGCATCTTGCAGGTAGTAAACTACGTAAAGAGTACAAATCCTAGTATCAAAATCTGTGTTGGCTTTTGCGGTTATCGTGATCACTGTGATGGACGCAAACGTCTGCAAATTCTTGATTTTACCAGCTCCTACGAGAAATTTAGAGCCTACTTGTCTCACGTACCAGCAACAGGGGGCGGTGACACACCAGAAGATGTCCTCGGCGGTCTTAATGCAGCTATAACTAAACTGAGCTGGCGACATGGGACTCGCATTCTTCTTCACATCGGTGATTGTCCACCGCACGGTCGGCGCTATCATGCTGTGGATGATACCTACCCAGATGGCGACCCGCATGGCTTGACAGCGGAAAGCGTACTCACGGAGATGCAAATAGAAAATATTCTTTATTTCTTCGGAAAGGTTACAGACCAGACAGACACAATGATTGAAGTCTTCCGTAGCATAATTGGTGAATTTCCGGTATTTGATCTGGTGGGTGGAGATCCGATCACATTAATCGACAGACTTTATAAAGCCGCTTGTTCAGCCATTACCAGTTCTGTCACACTTACTAGTACGATAGGAAGCGATATCAAAAATGTATACTCAATGCGGAAGAAAAGACTCGAGATGAATCCGAATGAACCAGATTGGAATGAATCAGTGTCACATACAGGGGTGGTGCTGTGGTACCGTACTCCCAAAACGGTGGGCGAGCTTAAACATCACGGATATTTCAACAAGTCAAACCTCTTTTCTCGAAATTTCTCTTTCAAGATGTCTGCAGAGCCATTTTCAGCTGGTGCCGAGAGATATGCATACTTTGGTATGGACACGAAAAGTGAACCAAACCGAAAAGTCGTGATAAAAGAATATCTTAGCCTTAAACAACATACAAATCTCATTGAAAAATATCTTGAAGCAGTGGAAGTCTCTACGGTCGCGCATTATCTTTCCGTCAAATTCAATTTAGCCATAAAGCGAATGGACGTTAAAAAAGTAAATTTTCTTGAAGTAAAGCTGTTGCGTAGTACTATCGACTTTAAGACTCAGTACTATGCAGTAGAGCCGAGGCTTCAAGATGCAGAATTTAAGAGATTCAATGTGAACAGTGGTGTGATTGTGGAACTTCGTCCTTCTCTCGAAGCATTTGCCCATTTCACGTACGAGTACACCAACAAATATTTGGTAGTTTATGATCTTCAAGGAGTAGAGCTGTCCGATGAGTTTTTCTTAACGGATCCTGCAATACATTGTGTTGATCCATTAAGATTCGGAAAAACAAATCTTGGTGTAAAGGGAATTACCAATTGCTTTCTTGCAAATCATAAATGTAATGACATTTGTAAAAAGTTGGGCTTAAGCCGCTGAGTTATTTGTATATAATCTGTATTTGCAAATTAGTAAATATAATAAATAATGCTTGAATAGCTTACATAAATGGATTACTCGCTTAAGGTTATTGATATGCACACATGTCATTGCATGCATAAATAGCACTGTAACACAACCGTCCCGTAACATCACTTTGTTTGATCGTAGACATACAGCAGCGCGAATAAATAATTTAGAATCCCTCTGACTATAAATTCATGCAATTCGACACAAAACGACGATAAAATGACATCGGCTTCTACCGCTTTACGAAAGCCTAGAGTTAATAAATAAATATCTTATTACGAAACTTATTAATAGTCGACGTACTATTGTGTCTATACATAAGCTGCGATTACAACGTACAGATTTATAAAGGAATAGAGTAAGACTTTGAAAAGTCGCTCCAATAATGTTTACGTAATAAACTGCACGCAAAAAATGCTATCAAACAGTACGAATTATATGCACGACTTCTTAAGTTTCGCTCCCTCCAGAAGAATTCTTCCAGAACCCAGACACTCGGTCAAGAACCCAGTTGTCTCAGTCCAGAACTGAGACAGGTCCCAACTGAGGTATAACTATACGTTGAGATCCAGAGATTTGGCTCGCTATAATTGAATTTTGACTTTCGAGCCTTTACCATTGTCGAAAACATTTTATACATGGTAAACCAAACGAGTTATTTGATAGATACGAAGACAGCTGAATTCAAGAGTTAAGGGATTTAAAGCTGTAATTTGGTTAAATCTGACACGATTATCGTCGAGATGTTTTTCAACTCACTGTTTTTAGCCAAGCCGTAGCCGCTTGCAGATAGATACATAGTGCTTTATAATATTAATATTAAGCTAGTCTTCATTTTATTTCAACTTGTATGGTATTAACCGTAGTGATCAATTTCATATGATTTAGCACGTTACATATGATATTTTAGTATGGCTCTTTGGATGGGCAATTTAGGTTAATTATTGAAAAAAGAGGTTGCGTAATACGATACTGCGCGGTATATCAACCAATTTTATCATTTTTTGGGGCGGGATCGCCTCACATGGAATCGAAATGTCTTATTAGTAACGGCCCGATATACGCATATATAAAAAAGCTCAGGAAGCAATTCAACATGTAGTAACTTCACTACAGAATTCTGAAAAACGCTCCCATGGCAGTTCCTCAGGCTACAAAAGAATGGATTACTGCGGAAGACGGCGAGAAAATATACACAAAGAAATGGCTGGTAAATATAAAATTGTCGTTGTGGAAAAACTCCGTCCTCTCTTTCTGCGCTAAATTTTGCGCATGTTATAATAGCCTGCAAACGGATCACCGGTAGCAACTGTGGTCTTCTGCCATGGTTTCGGTGAACACATAAATCGCTACTGCCACGTATTTGAAAAGTTTGCCGAAGCTGGAATAGAAGTATATGGTTATGACCAACGAGGATTTGGTCGTACTGGCAAAAAAAATAATAATCTCGGTGTCACTGGCGGATGGGGTATTTCCTGTTCAGACATTACTGATGCACTTAGGAAACAACGTAAACAAGGAATTCCTCAGTTTCTTATGGGTCATAGTATGGTAAGTAGCCTGCGTGTCTCTTTATTAGAGAATGTTTGGTTTGAATTAACATCACCACGACTAATTATTAATCTAATAGGGTGGCGGCCTTGTGCTTCACTATGCAACAGTGGGAATGGAAAGAAACAATATATCTGGCGTCATTGCATGCTCCCCGTGGCTGGATCAGCCTCCTGCAATAAGAGCAGGATGGATGCAAATGTGGTTGGGTGATATTGGGTCAATCCTCATGCCGAACAGGACCGTATCCCTTTCTGTTGATGCAAAAGGAATCAGTCATGTCCCTGAAGTAATAGAGAAATATAAAAATGACAAACTTAACATTTCAAAGCTAGCGATTTCTGGAGGTATGTTCGACACGCATGTCATGTAGGAACCCGATGTGGTTAGTCACAAATATGATATAAAACTTCTATTTAGTGATGGAGATTTTACACAATGGTCGGAAAATACGCGATACGGATTATATTAATTTGACACAGCCTCTTCTGATGGCGCATGGGACTGATGATCCAATAACATGTTTTCACGCTTCAAAGGAACTTTTTGATAAAGCTCCATCAACTGACAAGAAATTTGAGCCATGGAAAGGACTATATCATGAACGTAAGTAGGCTATTCTCAACAAACTCTCAACAACAGTATTTGTTTCTAATTTCTAAAACATTGTGCTGTTACAGTTCACAACGAACATCAACAAGATCAAGTGATCAAATTATACATTAACTGGATATTAGAACGCGCTGGAAAGAGTAATTGAGTAATAATTGGTGCTATCGGGAATACAACACAATGGTGGGTAATATATTAAGAGACTAGCGAATGTCATTAATATCAACAATTAACCAGTTACATTTAATATTCTACAGATCCTGTTATCGCGAACTCGATCACATTATTATTATCATATACATTTATTCAAATTTTTGATTTTTTCCCCTCTATTATAAATAGCAATATATTTATTGTTAAGAGTTTTTTATCTGTTTTCTTTGTTATCGACTTCAAATTGTTATTTATTATTATTATATATACTAATGAGATTATAGCATCTGATTAAGTTTTAAATATAATAAAAACTTTGGTTAATATTCGTGTAGGATAGTTTGTGTGAATTCAGGTTGGTTCAATTGTCCTTAATTTCTAGCCGTCGGAGTTATTTACTTGTGCAGTTCTCATGTACGAGCTAATACTATTATTATATCGGTTTTTTGCTCAGATTAATAACAACGACGTTCCGGTGGAGAAGTTGTACTTTATCACTGCGTTTTCAAAACTTTCTCGATTACTAATCTAGAGAACCCAATGTTTAGTTTATTAACGTTATTACGTTAAAATGTTTGCATGTTTATGAAACATGAATTCCATATATCAAAACTAGCAAAAACTTGTAGTTTAATTTGGCTGCGTGCGGGTAAGTAAGTATAACGTGCGACAGTGAAAATTTTTATAATAATTTCAGCAATATAGATCATAGCCAGCCTTTAATTGAAATAAATAGAAGACGAATTAGCAATTGGTAAAATAATTCACAGTATGAAATATTTTGTAGTGTGTAATAGAACCAAATGCATGAAGAATGTTTATAGACGAGTTTGTCTGATGATGTTATTATTAGCTAAACGGTTTACATTCCACTGCTTACATTAAAAATTCTGTCTGCATATTCACAATCAATGCAGAAGTTATGTCAGATACAGTATACATTGATTATGTCTACTGTTGCAGTCAGGTCAGTTATCTTCATGAGTCATTCTACATACCAAGAGCTAAACATGAAGTGACTGATGCATCGGCCATAATGCTTACAATAAGAGTTTACTTTTTTAATTCCTCTGAGAAACCATAAAAGAGCTGTATTTTTTCCTAACGTGTGTAGTGTTCCGCGTTGAACTTTACTGGCTTTCTTCCCGTAGCATCATAGGCAAATGGAGCTCGCCTTAAAATAGTGAATTAATTTGTTCCAGGACCGTAAATTCGCAAGTTCCACAACCGTAAAATAAGTAAGAAGCTTCGATTTAACGGCATGGCAGTATAAATGTGTGATGCGGGTGTACCTGAGTAGAATAATTCTGACAGAATAGCTTAGTATCTTAATCACATGAAAAGCGTAAAAACCGAATATTTGTTAAAATAGAAATAATCAATTAAACAGGTTGGAAGTTTAAGGTTTTCCCAAAAATAGGGTCTGGCTAAAGCGGAGTAGTTTGTACACCAGAAATTATAATTTTATTGGTTGACATACAGTTTAATCCTGCTTTTAGTCTAGCCCCAAATCTGCTCATAGTGGTTTTTGGAAAAGCAATTCTTATATTGTTCACAGCCAGCAAATCCAAAAAGTGAAAATATATAACCGAAACCTTAAGAAATTGTACATAAGTACTGACGTAGATACTGTAAGGGAGATAGAGTTTTTGATTATAATGGATGATATTTAGAGATTAGTTTTTTAGATTAAAGTTAGTAATATATCTGCAGACCATCTACGCCCGCCGATATGTGCTCGGGCAGTTGGGAAAACGAGAATAATAGTAAGGGAGGTTATTTGAATTTCTTGACTATTTGAGCCATTTTTTTCTGCTCTCGGTTGTAAGAGAGCGCTAATTATTACAATGAAATGTAGATGTTAAAGGTATTGGAACTAGGCAAATACCGGTTATTAGAATCGGTCCTTATGATTATAGTCAAGAAATCCAGCACACTTTTCCAACACTTTTAAAATTCCGGTCTTTTGAATAGTATAATGATCGCTTGGTAAGAAGGAGAGAAGGAAGTTTTTTTCTAACTCAAACAATGCAATAAAAAGCAGGCCATAACGGCGGTGATACCGTTTTATTTAGGGCAAATGTATACGTCTTTTCTTTTTATTTAATCAGTCATCGACAGTTAGACAAATTCAACAAATATCAGCATTGTACTTCTGTCGTTAAAACAAACATACGATTTTATTTCGTGAACGTGAAATGTCGTACTATTTGTCTGTCGTGCTATTTGTTAGATTATCTGTTAGAATAATTACGTTTATTGCATTTGCCAATTGAAAGTTTAATCTAACAAGGATATTAGATATGGACGTAAATTTGCGTCCTGTAAAGGATTCATCTAATATTAGCATTGTCCTGAAAGTATACACCCGAAGCTGAACGAGAAGCTAAATTGTGGGATTGGCTGTTGGGAACTGAACAGCTTGACCTAACAATCAATCAAATCGATCTTAACCCGAACCAGATGTTCATCGTACAATAATTTTAATAAAGTTATATGTCACTGACTTGATCGGTTATACATAGAATATAAAGTCGAAACAAATGCATATTGCGTTAGAACTATACGTTTATTTCAGCCTAATATGTAGATTCTAATATGAAATAAAAAACGACTAGCTATACATGAGTAATGAAGATCCTTACGATCAATGCGTTTAATAAATATCTTGTATGTTCGCTGAGTTTTTCTTTTCCTTTTTTTGAAGTCTAGTACAAGTCACTATAACAATAATATGACGTCCGGAATTTTCGCTGGTCATAATCATGATGATCACCTTATATTATATATGGGAATATACTGTGCGACGTTAAAAGTGTTGGAAAAGTGTGTTGGATTTCTTGACTATAATGTCCTTATGCATTACAAAGTCATGAACGCAAGATGTGACACAGAATGAATTTAATAAATGCAATGTTATTAATCTAGAGAATATCACTTTCAATCATATATATGATTATAATTAGTACTCGGGCTAACAATAACAATCAACAAATGATCTGCACAAATATTCGGGGTTCGAATTCGAAATCCAGCCCCTATCACTATATTAATCAACTTTAAACTGTTGTAGTGAATTGTTTTACTAATGTACTTGAGGTAAGATACGTAGAAAAATCTTATTTTGTGTAACCAGGCCATTAATCTAAAATAACGTTTTATCTCTCCTTGATAGCGCATTCATCGATAGACACAATTCATCTTCAGGCTAGGAGCTTTTTCGAATGCATATACAATGTCCATACTTCTCATACATGAAGTTTTTTTCTTGCTGATCACTTTCAATAGTAATAGTAAAGGCAAATCGCTAAAAAAGCAGGCTACGCTACACTCATAGACTGCAACACCTGACTATAAAACGCCACTATTTTTTGATTTTGCTATAAAAAAGGGATAAAAAGTTTTACATATGCAAACTTATGATTTTATATTCAAAATTTGAAATTTACTGTTGAACCTTGCCCCTTGTTAATTTCTTAAACGATTTATTTCTTTTTCTTGCTCCCCATTAATCTCTCGAATGCCGAAATTTATGGCGGCTTAGCAAAGTCCTGAGATTTAGGCCCTTATGGAGCAGAATTAAAAAGAAATTTAAAAAATCTCTGGTGAAGGTATTTTATCACCTCTAGTCCTTATAATATTGGCTGCGATAGTCAAGTAATTACCCATCCTCAAGTTTTCCGCACAAGAGTCGATTTACCCAAAAGAATGCACGTTAAAATTTTGATCCTTAGTGAAAATGTCTAAGTTTTAGATTTTTTTTCAAGTAAACTAATTTAATCAGGGGTAGAGAAAATAGATTTCCGAGACTAGAAACTGGTTTATATTTTTATACCGCAATAACTTTCAAAGAAAGCGAGGAACAACGACAAACAGAGTTACAACATGCCAAAAACGAAATCGCAAGAAAAAATGACGAAGTGGTTAGTAGTTCCATCCTTAAGCCAAAATACTAACTTATACTTTTCCTCTCCAAACGGAATTCTTTTTAAAACATAATGGTCTCTTTTCCAGGTCGGTTTTTTCTTAGGTTCTGGTTCAGCATCCTTTCCGTTTAATTTTTCTTTAAAAATACTTAAAATTAGTTCTTTGGTAATTCCCTCTCTGCCTTTTTTATCTTTCCAAGTGTAGTCGGTAATGGTTAAGTAGTTAATTTCCAGTTCGTTAAAAGTAAAGTTAAAGTTGATGGAGTAAGTTCAGCGTCATTCGTTATCAATTTCCTTTTCCTCAATTAAACTAAACAGTTCGGACATGTATTTTTTTATCAATTTCTTTAATGGTGATTTTTACTTCACAAGGAGAAAACAATTTATTGGTATAATCCATTAGTCGGTCCAAAGTAAAATGTTCCAGACGACAGTATAAAATGTCTTCAGTTTCCGCTTGGCTTAACTGGATTTTTTTAGCAAATTCCTCGGTGGTTAATTTATTATTTCGCTTATATCTGATTACTTTTTGACAAATCTCGTATTTAGCCTGTTCCAAAGGGGTAGGATTTTCGGGCAAAGTCCAAGAACCTCCCTGATAATTAGGGTCTTCTAACTCCTCTAAATATTTTTGATATTCCTCTTTTTGAGAAAGTTCCTCGGAAAGAGTGTGTTTTTTTTTTATTACTCTTCATATCTATTAACTATTTTTTATAGTTTTCTAATTCGGTTTGTACTTTTTTTTTTTGCTCTTGGTAATAAATTAATTTCTTTTTTTCTTCTGCTACTAATTGAGGAGGTGCTTTTTTGAGAAAATCACTGTTTGCTAGTAGTCTTTTACTTCTTTGACATTCTGATTCGTATAGTTTTAATTGCTTTTCTAAATCTTTTTTATCAATTTTTTCACGATATCATAAAATTCCAAAAGGTTGTAAAAAGTGTCACTTACGAATATGTTTAATTTTATACAGTAATAAAGCTACTGTATATATATTTATTGTGATGCTAAAGTCCACATGTTTGATTTCTATTACCTAATTGTCGTGGGCCCATTATCTGAAATTATGTTTATTGTCACAGATACATATTACCTTTTCAGAGAAGCAAACTATCATAACCACCCATGAATAGCCCAATTTAGTAATATTCGGCGAAATTGGACAATAAGTACATAGTAAAACTCGATAAGTCGG
Source organism: Paraglomus brasilianum (assembly GCA_910592345.1). NCBI lineage: Eukaryota > Fungi > Glomeromycota > Glomeromycetes > Paraglomerales > Paraglomeraceae > Paraglomus > Paraglomus brasilianum. Next base: position 29,305 of record CAJVPI010000343.1, read on the forward strand.
GGTGGGCATGGTTGTCCGACTTATCGAGGAATCCGAGTTTATCGAGGGACCAATAGGATTCATCGTAACATAATTTCCTTTAATGTTATATTTCAGTATTTATAAGATTATCGGTTATTCAATACAGCAATAACGTAAATTTTATTTTAATAAACAGATAAAGAACGAAAGATTGTTATTACTATCGCTTGTTTAAACAAATGTTCCTTCCGCATTCATAATTATTTATAGCTTTAACTTTGGTCTTTATTAAAGAATTCTGAAGGCTGGGACATTAGCCTTTTTCTGAAATAAATAAACACGTTGTTTCGAAATGCAAATAATCGTAGAATGATATCATCAATGAATATCTTATGACGTATAATACATTACAAGAACGTCTTTCTAAATCGTCAAATAAAATAGCAAAATCATCAATGACATAACGAGGTACAAACATTTTCTTTAAATTACACATAGCAAAAATCTTCTGCCGATCTTTGTGTAATCACGTGAATCCGACTTACCCGAGAGTCATTTTAAATATGAAAAAAGGGGTGAGAGATTTTGTCCGACTTAAGCCAAATCCGACTTATTGAGTATAGCACAGTCATCTCTACTTTTGCACGGACCGATGTCTTATAAAATGATTATCTGTGCTTTGCCATTTTCAACCACCATAAATGATCAATATAAAGGGAGCGAATGAAGTGATCGTCAAATCCGGAATTAGCTCTGCATAAATCTGCCAATCAGAAATTACGATAGGTAAACTAGATAAGTATTATACGTACAAAGCCTATCTAACATTTCAATATTGTTATAGCTCTTACTAAACTTCAAACTTGGCGCTGACTATTTAAAGAGTCTGTGCACACTGTAGTTCAAATATCGATGTTCCAAAACTAACATCGGGTTTGGAATGTTCAATAACTTTGTTCCAATCAAGAGATTGACAATCTCGGTGGAATTTCCTGATTTAGCGTTGAATTTATATTTAATATTAGTCATATACTCAATATACTCTTCATCAATTATACTATCAAAACCACATGCTGTTAATCAACACCAGGCATACTCTTCGTCATATTTTCTCATTGGGAATTACCATAATAAGTATTCCGTTGAGAACTGTTGTTTCAGAATTTCAGGATCAGCACGCTGTATGTATATATATATGACATTTGTATGGACAAAGTTTCAGGAAAAGAATTTTATTTTACAATGAAGTACTTCATCTGGTTTATTGTTATTGCACTTTACGCGTTACCTCTCACTCAAGGTAAACTTTTTTTTTAATTTTTACCTTTTCTTTTTCCCACTAATTATTTGACGCTTTTTATTGGTAGCTGAACTCCACAAACGTCCCAATGAGGGTGGTGGTGGTTGTGGCGGTGGTGACTGTTGTAATTGCAAGTAAAGAGTAAGTATTTATAAAATACGCAAAATTTTTTTATTCTTTATTAGTTTTTGATGGTCTCTTGTATTTGAAAACAGCAGAACAATACCTTAGCGACATCAACAGCACAACAGCGACGATGATGGCGACTAATAGCGACATCGATTATAAATGATGGTTGCATTGTTTAACTAGATTATGAATTTGCCTGGCTTCGTCAGGCAAGCTTGATATTAGTATTTTTATTATTTTCATGCAAAAATGAACATTGTTTTCCTCTTGCTTTAATTATTATAATAAAGGTAATTGTAACATTCGACATTGAATGAAATATTGACTTTACAACCGTCTCGCTGAAGATGGAAAACAATGGATGAATGTATTAAAAAGAAAATATTCAACGTCAAAGTACATTTCAAGTAACTCAAAATTGGCCCGTGGTCAAAGAAAGCCCCCGACTATTCAAAAATAATAACGAAGAAAAAGTTGGACAGTCGACAAATGGATGAAGAAATCTTAAGAAGGATAGATTTAAGAATTACGGAAGAGGAGGGATAGACAGTCTCATCTATTTTATTTTCTAATTGTTTAATTGCTTTTTATATAATAACTTTAAATAAAGGTTATTTTCATTCGTAAACTATGCCTTTTAGTTTATGTTTTAGCATCTCTCAAGTATTGGACATTTACAACCCAGGCTACGTTGCAATACATCGTTAAGTATGCCACTTTAAACATTGTAACAATTTGTTGTTTTGCTTTGCTAGACGAATCCTCTCGACTCACCAACCAAGATTATGTGTGGGTATTTCTGACGAAATAAATACCAATCAGTTGAAATGTGAGTGAGCAAGTTTGAGTTCACGATCCTATATCTAGCAGGTTTGTTTTTAATAACAATTACGCAGTTATAGTCATATGATTACAAGGGTAGCTAGTGATCGACGGATAGTTAAATTATTATGTTTTACAATCAATCAAGAATCAAGTGTATTCGGTTCAAACAGCTACAGCTGTAGCTTGTAGGGGATAATTTCACATGTTTTGCTCATTGATATTTTCAACAACCCGTTGTCGTTAGTATTCTCAATGTTGGAATGTCCTTATTATTTATTTCCATTTGCTCAAGTTCACAAATTACTCCTCGGATGTTGTGCAAACACAAGACGGCATGGTGAATCATTAATGGCTTGATAAACTGTGTATTTATTGCCACTATAAGTACGTATGTAATTAATTATAACACATATTTTTTAATCATTAAAGATTGTTTACATACAGCATCACAAGCAGATAATTTTAGCCACAAACTTCTTGTCACGGACTGCAAGATTGTTAGGAGACCCAAAATTTGGAAAGAAAACCTACGACGTATATAGCTTGTTTTTCGAGGCGGTTACCCATGAAAATTGTGTAACATGGTCTCTTCGTATGTAATGCATTTGTATTCACTATTTTGACGACTTCTCATATCAATAAGATCGACCTGTGTTTCATTGTAAAAAGAGAAAAGATAGTTAGCTATTTTTACTTATACACAGCCTAGGAATTCGTTTGCTATGATAAGTCTTGCCGATCTGTCTTTCTGAGCGGACGTCTAGTTATCAATTACTACTTGTACTCACAAACTTGACAACTAGTATTCAAGGGACGTAGCTGTATTGCCGATTATCTACAAATTGAAATAAGTATTATGTGGAATTATTTATTAAGAATTGCTTGGCATTTATAAATCCGTTAGATTCCATATCACTATAATCGAGTAAGTGCATATATATATACTGAGGACTACGCTTGAATATCAATAAGTAGAACATTGCGAGTAGTTGCTCTTCCCCTTAATTTTTTTGTACCTTCAAAAAACAGAAGGTAGGATGTAATTAGAATAAAGTTCACTTACTCTCGTATCTCTTTATTAGGGTTTTTGTTGAGGATATTGAGGATATTTTTAACAATTTTCCCAAAATTGCTTCGCAAAGGCCTTCTGGATCAAGGGTCGTCTTCCAAGTAGTTTCTTCCATTTTTAATCAGCTGTCTAACTGTGCATAATATTAGTGCATTATGTGTACAAGACTTCATTAATATTGCATTAATTTTACTAACATCTATCGCGTCTGGCCATTTCAACAGATTTGTAGAAATCGGTATTGTTCATGTGAAATTCGAGCCAGTGGTTTCGATGAACAAACTTTGAACAAAGATATCTCAACAACCGTCTATTTACAACAATGATTTGGTTTGAAGATCAGAACTTGAGCTTTTATTTGATTAGTAAGCCCGTAAAACGGGAGGCATGTGGCAAGAACTTTTTGATCCTCTCGGATTGTAACTTATTGAAGCCGGCGCTCATCCAGCACGTCATGTATGACACAGATTATATCATCGTATTCTCTTTAACACACGCAGAGTTTTTTACATTCTTTAGTAATTTCGCCAATATGCATCACAGTGAATGTATGCTGTATCCAGTGTTTAAACTTCGGATTTGCACCCACATTTGAACCATCAAGAATTTCGATTGCCTGGATTGCAATTTTCTATGCAGTTGAAGACCTATGGAATTGCAATGAGAGAAAACCAATTCATAGTATTAAAGATCAACAAAATTAAGTGCTCTTTCACATTTCTCCTCCTAGTGTAGTAGAACTCAGTATTTTCAGTATTCCAAGGTTGAACCATTAGCATCACACCTGAGAAATATGTTTAAAAACTGTATGTGCCTGGTACAAATGTTTTGGCTGATGAAATGATTGCAAGATTTCTGGTAGAAGTATACATAAGTCCAATACCAAATGGATACAAAATTGTGATGCTGGTTATACATGGACCTTCACATTCACATCATGAATTGAGAAGAATAGACAAATTACTGGACTTTGGGTGTTTGGTATGGCATTTAGTACACCAGCTTCCTAAAACTGAATCCTATGATGTGTATATGGATAATTACTTTTCTAGCATTGCACTTTTCAAGTATATGTGTGATAATGGTTATGAAGCTTGTGGGACTGCTTGTTAAATTATGCCAAGAGTTAAAACTTGGCAAATTAAAATACCAACATTTGGATTGGAATACGTTGTTAGGAAAGGTATTAGAAAATGGGTTGGCCATATTATGGATTGACAATGGCCCAGTAATTATGTTACCTACAATCCATAATATTGGTAAAGAATGGACTGTGACACATGAGCATTGTAGACTGAGAGAAACTAGTTCTAATGCAAATACTGTTTGTTGAGTCTTCAGGAATCTTTCCAGGAAAGCATTAGAGATTTCCAAGATTATTATGACTATAATCATTATATGGGTGGTGTGGACATTGCAGACCAACTGATATATGAGAGGGTATTACAATTGTCAGTTAACAGTTTGCAGAACATGGTTTCCCTTGTTTTTCTGGTCATTAGATACTACACTTGTTAATTGCTTTAAACTTTATTGTAAAGTCACTGACCAGAAAGTTGCAAGCAAATAATTTAGACTTGATCTGGCATGGGATCTGATAAACAGTACTGTGGAAGATGTGGGTAAAAGAATCACTAGATCAGACTTGTCTAATGCTAAAGACACATATCTCAGAAATTTCAAGATACATGTATCTATATCAGTCACTGAACATTTCACAAAATTTTTGATTGACTTGCAATTTCATATGGGGCAGACTGCAACAAAACCAGA